>ML286619.1:465-37505 GCA_005239495.1 Nicotiana undulata
GCGATCGCACTGAAGGAAAGGCCTGACACCAGAAACAGGAGAAACACCAGATTTTTCCTATCTTTTTACACCCCGTTAGCTACCCGAAACTCACCCGAGCCCTCGGGGCTCAAAACCAAAAACACACGCGACTCCCAAAACATCATACGAACTTGTTCAAGCTTTTAAATCATAAGAATATCAACAAAACATCGAATTAAACCCCTAAATCCAATTAATCAAACTTAAGAACTTTAAGATTCTAGAATTCATTTCAATATGCCGAACCGGCCTAAACTACTCGGAACGACTTCAAACTTTACAGATAAGTTATAAATGACACCACAGAACTATAGTCGGTCTCAAAATCTCATTCGGACCTCGGGAACATAATACTACTTTCCAAGCCACATTTCTAATTCTTTAAAACCTCAAAGTCTCCTTTTTGATCCGAAACCACTCAATTCACGCCCGTTTTACACCAAACTTTACAGATAAGACCAATAATATATATTAAACCTGTTCCGGGCTCCGGAACCACAATACGGACCCGGTAACACGGTTTTCACATAATTATTCATTTTCAAAATCCTTTATTATTTTCAGAAAACAATTTTCTTTAAAAATTCATTTCTCGGGCTTGGGACCTCGGAATTCGATTNACCAAAGTCAACTATATTCCTTTATTAATTATCAAAACTCATTTTTATTAAATTTTCACATAATAGCTCCCCGGCTACACGCCCGGGCTACGCACGCATATCGAGGTGAGACTAACGGAGACTCTCGGAGCCTCGGGACACAGATATAGCTTAACTTACGTAAGATGACCTTTTGGGTCATCACACTTAAAGGCGCGCTAGAGCTCAAAATGACTGGTCGGGTCATTACAATTTTCGCGTTGTGAAAAAATATGAAGAGATTGGGAACATTGCATAAAGGTGCAATTGAAAAGTAATTATAGCATACTACCCCAAAAAATTATAATTGTTTAGTTCCATGAGTCAATCTTAGTTAAGAATATACTAGGTAGATAGCCCCTGACCCAAGCTTATATTGAAGATCGTGTTTCTTTCATCAAAAAGTATATAAAACTGCATTATTTCTTTTGATTTTAAAAGATCTTTGGATTCTAAAAAATCTTATGTTTCTTTATCAAGAATTACAGTAGGAAGAATGAGTCAAAAAAGACTTTTGAAGTCTTGTATAAGAATTTGGAACATATTTTTTGGTTAACAACAGAATGGTGATTAAAGGAGATCGGGGTCATATTAGAAATAGGAAAAGTTGTGGGTAAATATTAAAAAATTTAAAAATTTGAAAAGACGCACATCCATTCAAATTATTTATATCTTTACTTCCCTCTTCCTTCTCACTCTACTTTTTCTTCTTCTCGTTCTTTCTGTTCCTCATTGTCTTATTCTTCTTCTTTATTTTCTTCTTCTCTTCAACATTCCTTAAAGTTGTTGCTGCTTCGTCTCTGTCGTCATCATCATCATCATCTTCTTCATTTTTTTCCTTGTATTTTTCTTCTTCTCCATCTTCATCTCATTTTCATCTTCTTCTTTTTTTCTAGTGGTTTAAAATATGCGAGAGAAAGAGAAAAATGTGAAATTTTACAAAGTGGGTATTCAGTAAAACACCCCTCGAGATATTTTGAAGCATCCCCATGATGAACATTTTGCAAAATATCCCAGGATGTTTGAAATATCTCTCGGGATGTTTAAAACATCCCAGAATGTTTCAAACATCTCATGGAATCTTTAAAACATTCCCAAGATGTTTGAAATATATCTCGAGATATTGCTTCTGCTTCTTCCTTCTTTTTATTGGTTCAAAATGTGAGAGAAAAAGAAAAATAATTGGCGAAACATGTTCTTGTATGTTTCAAACATCTCCACAGATGTTTGAAACATCTCACTAGATATTTGAAACATCTCCAAAAATGTTTGAAACATCTCCCTAAATGTTTGAGGATAAGGAGTGACAAGAGGAAAGAGAGAAACGTTGCGAGATGGAGGAACAATGGGAGGGGGAGTGGCGGGAAGAGGAGGAGTGGGAGGAGGAATAGGGGGTGGATGAGGAGGGGGACTTTATATAAATAAGAAAACTTTGGGGTTTTTAAAAATTATGTCATTAATATTAATCATAAACGTGTCCCTCCTACCCCATCCTTAATACTCTTATCTTAAAAATTAATATAAGTTTTCGAGTGTGTAAAATCATGCATGGCACATGTTGTAAGGTTTAGAAGTTAAACGAATCAAGAAAATAAATTTCGTCGAAAGTCGGCATGTTGGGAATGTTATGACCCATATGTCACGACCCAAATATCAATATGGGTCGTGATTGCGCCCAACGTCTCCGTTAGGCAAGCCAACGGTGAACTACCAACCTACTTATTCATTTTCTTATTTTTGAAATCATGAATCTTATTAGTAATAGAGATCAATGCATTAAAAAAATCGTAGATACGTACAATATAATTACAATATAAAGTAATAGTGTGTCAATGTAAAGCAAACCATAAACAAACCCCAAAACCCGGTGTCACAAGTGCATGAGAATCTACTAGGAAGTACAATAACAATACATCTCTCCGAAATACAAGATAAAGTAAATAATTATGATAGAAATTGTGTGCTGCGAATCGTAGCATGGAATGCAACGCACCATAAAGTTCCCTTAGCAGTTGCACCTACGGGCCCAAATGACCACCAAATGAACCTGTCAGATCATGCACATTCAGTGCATAAGTGCAACATGAGTACGTAAATCAACGCGTACCCACTAAGTATCTAGCCTAACCCCAAAGAGGTAGTGACGAGGGGTCGACACTGACACTTACTAGTGGTCCAATAAATCAACTATAATAAAGTAGACAAATATGAAACATGGTAAATAAACAATGAGTACATATATAAGCACATAATACGGCCTAGAACTGAACAATGAACACAAAAGTCCTCAATTATCAGATACCTCAGAGAATGGAATACGTAATGGTCAATACCAAATCAACAGTCACATCTGAAGTTTGGGAACTGATGAGTACGCGAACTCCTTATCAAGTAATTCACACGATTGTGCTGAGGCGAGCAGCCCGGTCCCATAAGAGTGTTTCATAGAACTGCCAAGGCAAACGACCCGATCCCATAAGAGTGTGATACATAATTTTGCCGTGGAAAATGGTCCGACCCCATAAGAATATGATAAGTGATACTGCCGAGGGAAACGTCCCAATCCCATAAGAGTGTGTTACAATATCCTGCCGAGACGAACGACCTGATCCCATAAGAG
The DNA here is from genome assembly GCA_005239495.1 of Nicotiana undulata. Classification (NCBI taxonomy): domain Eukaryota; kingdom Viridiplantae; phylum Streptophyta; class Magnoliopsida; order Solanales; family Solanaceae; genus Nicotiana; species Nicotiana undulata. The sequence goes on from ML286619.1 coordinate 3,745, forward strand.
TGTGTAACAATATCCTGTCGAGGCGAACAACCTGATCCCATGAGAGTGTGTTACATTATTCTGCCGAGGCGAACGACCCAATCCCATAAGAATGTGAAACTTTTATGGGTCTATGACCCAACTCATGAATACGTGTGAGTTATGGAATTCAAGAGAAACTTTCCGATAAATACGCACAACATAGGAGAAATCCGAAAGAAAAGTACAATTCTTATGGCTAATCAAGTAGCTCCTCTGATATCTAAAATAGCGAGTCTAGTCTTAGGTCGTACTGAGAATTAAAGAAATTAAATAGGCAAGAATAAATCAATTAGTACAATTAAAGCATGGCGTGAATTTAAGTCTACTCGGACATAATCAGGATCTCTAGCATACGCACGGACACTCGTCACCTCATACGTGCGTAGCTCCCATAACATGTATCATGTAATAGATATAATACCTATGGGGTAACTTCCCCCTCACATATCGTGTTCATTTTGTGGTGATTGTTTCTTATGTGTCATTCGTTGTCTCTACTCTTACTTGTTAACTGGAACTGTGATAGAACACTGGCACAAGCATACACGTAGTTAATCACCGCTAAGGATTCAAGAAAATGGATCCTGATGTTATTAATCATTTCTACGCACCCTCAACTATTCGCCTATGCGTAAGAAGGGTTCTATTGGCACGTGCGTCGTCCATGCAGTTGTTAGTTTTAATGAGAGTACAAGATGCCAAGGGTTTAGGGTTCACATATTGGAACCCTTGAATTATGAATATTTTGAGGTTCGGTACCTCGTGAAGATTATTGGATAAAACCTGGTGTGAAAGTGGTTATTCTCATCTATTTGCTACATGCCATTCCTTTAATTGTTTTTACCGGATTTAAACTGTGTTTAGATTACTCTTCTGTGTTATTAATTTGGTGTTCCGCCATTAATGGTAGTTTCTATTTCCTATGTTAAGCAATGTATCAATATTGTCATTTTTTGTAGTTTTGTTGTACTCTGTTAGTTCTCCACTTATACTTGCCTAGGTTATTTAGTGCAGTAGGTGTCTTGACTATTCCTCGTCACTACTCCACTGAGGTTAGTATTGATACTTGCTGGGAACCAATGTGGTGTACTCATACTATACTTCTGCACATGTTTGTGCAGATCCAAGTATATCGGAGTCAGTCGATCGCTTGTTAGCTGTACGTATCTTGCTGGAGAGACTCAAGGTAAACTTGTTACTGCGTTTGCAGGCTTCGAATTCACCTTCTGATGTTGTATTCACACTGGTATTCCTTATTTCGAAACAATTGTATTTAGAGGTTTATCTATCAAACTCAGTAGAGTTTATGACTTGTATTACTGGTTTTGGGATTTGTAAATTTGTAAAAAAGTTTCTATCTTGAAATTGTCATATGTTAGTTAAATAGTGTTGCTATTTCAGTTAAGTTTAGACTAACCTAGTCCCTAAGACTAGGTGCCATCACGACACGCAACGGAGGAAAATTTGGGTTGTGACAACTGTGTTCAATAGATTGAACTTCTCTGAATGACATGAACAAGTCCAGTTCCACTTAGGTGTAATGGATCTTGACTTGGCTCTGCTGAATGATAAGCCCGCTGCCACTACTGCTACGAGAAATGCGGATGATAAGTCTTTCCATAAAGCATGGGAACGCTCTAACAGGCCGAGCCTTATGTTTATGCCAATGATTATTGCCAACAATATTAAGAGTACTATGCCACAAACAGAAAGTGTCAGGGAATAGCTGAAGTTTGTGAAAGAACGTTTCCGTTTTGCAGATAAGTCTCTCGTTGGTACTCTAATGGCTAAACTCACGACCATGAAGTTTGATAGGTCACATAGTATGCAAAATCATATCATCGAGATGACTAACATTGAACCAAGATTTCAGACTTTGGGGATGAAAGTTGATGACTTCTTCTTGGTTCAGTTTGTTCTGAACTCGTTGCCTCCTAGGTATGGACCTTTTTCAAATTAACTATAATACTATTAAGGACAAGTGGCATGTTAGTGAATTGTCCAGTATGCTTACTCGGGAGGAGTCAAGACTTAAGAAACAAGGGAGTCATTCAATTAACTTCATAGGTCAAGGAGGTCATAAAGGACTTAAAGTGAAGGCCAATAAGTTCAAGAATAAGAAAGAACATGCTAAAGCTCCACAGGATGCTAACAAGGAACATAAGGCAGATATGTTTCATTTATGTAACAAGGAAGGACACTATCAGAAAGATTTCCTGAAACGTAAAGCTTGGTTCGAAAAGAAAGGTACAATTAGTGCTTTTGTATGTTTTGAATCAAATTTAGTAGAAGATCCTAATAATACTTGGTGGCTTGATTCTGGTGCAACTGCTCATGTATCTACTACGTTGCAGGGATTCCTCACGATCCAAACGACAAATCCAAATAAGGATTTCTTGTTCATGGGAAATTGTATGAAGGCTCCAATTGAAGGCATATGGACTAATCGTTTGATCATGGAGACTAGACGTCACGTTGATCTATTACAGACTCTTTATGTACCTTCATTTTGTAAGAATTTGATTTCTCTTTCAAGACTTGTTATTTCTGGATTTGATTTAAAGTTTGGAAATGGATATTTTAATTTATATAAGAATGCTATTTTTTTATGGTTTGGGTGTTCTTAGTGATTGTTTATATAAATTGAAACCCGATATTGATTTTTCTGAATCCCTTCTTACTGTTCAACATAATATTGGAATTAAACGTAGTTCACTAGATAAAAGTTCTGCTTACTTGTGGCATAGGCGTTTGGGGTCATATCAAAGAAAGGTTAGAAATCTTAGTAAAGAATGAGATTCTTCTGAATCTTAATTATACTGATCTTAAAATATGTTTGTATTGCATTAACGGAAAGCAAACCAAGCATAGTAATAAAGGTGCCACAAGAAGCACACAACTTCTTGAAATTATACATGCTGATATTTGCGGACCCTTTCATATTCCATCTTTTGGTGAAGAAAATATTTTATCACTTTATCGATGACTTTTCACGTTATGGATCATCTATTTGCTGAAAGAAAAATCTCAAGCAATAGATGCTCTCAAAGTGTTTGTTATTGAGATTGAAAGGCAATTAGATAAAAATGTGAAAATCATTAGGTCAGATAGAGGTAGTGAATATTATGAAAAATATAATGAATCGGGACAATGTCCAGGTCCATTTGTAAAGTTCCTCGAGGAACATGGAATATGTGCACATACCATGCCAGGAATACCTCAAAAAAATGATGTTGCAGAAAGGCGTTCGAACACCTATGGATATGGTTAGGAGCTTGATGAGTAATACCTCATTACCCAAATCATTGTGGATGTATGCTCTTAAAACCGATGTATGTTTTTGTTAAATAGGGTTCCTAGTAAGGAAGTTCCAAGGACTCCTTTTGAACTGTGGATAGGAAGAAAACCTAGTTTAAGACACCTGCATATTTGGGGTTGCCCAGTGGAAGCTAGAGTTTATAATCCACAAAAAAAAGAAATTAAATTCTCGAACAGTAAGTGGTTACTTTATTGGTTACCCATAGAAATCTAAAGGGTATGTGTTTTATTGTCCAAACCATAATTCAAGAATTGTTGAAACCGTTAATGCAAGATTCATTGAGAATGTTGAAGTTAGTGAGAGTGTTGAAAAACAAAGTGTGGAAATAAAAGATGCGAGGGTCAATGTTCCATTACCCACGAATGTGCCTACTTCCACACAAATACCAAATATTATTCCAGTTGTTGAAAAACACTTTGACAACACCGATCAATATTTGGATGAAACACTTCATGAATAAACAAACTCACAAATATCTGACACAAGTGAACCACAAGAAATGCCATTAAGAAAATCTCGAAGAGTTAGAAAATCGACTATATCGGATGATTACGTGGTTTATTTGCAAGAGTCATATTTTTACATTGACCTTAATAAAGATCCGGTTTCATTTTCACAAGCCATAGAAAGTAATGAGCCTGGAAAATGGATTGGTTCCATGAAGGAAGAGTTAAAATCCATGGAATACAATAAAGTCTGGGATCTCGTTAAATTTCCAGAAAGTTTTAAAAGAATCGGGTGTAGATGGGTCTTTAAGACCAAACGCGATTCAAAAGTCAATACTGAATGATTTAAAGCTAGACTTCTTGCCAAAGGTTATACTCAAAAAGGAGGCATTGATTATAAAGAGACCTTTTCACCGCTCTCAAAGAAAGACTCGCTGAGAATCATCATGGCTTTGATGACTCGTTATGATTTAGATTTACACCAAATGGATGTGAAAACTGCATTTCTTAATGGAGATCTCGAGGAGGAAGTTTGTATGGACCAACCAGAGGGTTTCGAAACTAAAGGAAAAGGTCAAATGGTGTGTAAATTGAAGAAGTCAATATACTAACTTAAAGAAGCCTTACGATAATGGTATATAAAGTTTAATGATACCGTAAAATCTTTTAGAGACCGTTGATGGTATAATGGAAAAATACCGTTGATTGATGTATATACCAAAAAATCAGTGAGGGCAAGTTTATAATTTAGTCCTATATGTTGATGATATTCTACTTGCTGCTAATGATTTAGGCATATTGCGTGTGACTAAAGATTTTCTCTCTAAGAATTTTGAAGTGAAAGATATGGGTGAGGCATCCTATGTGATAGGAATAGAATCGTGATAGATCACAAGGATTATTAGGATTTTCTCAGAAAGGATATATCGAAAGAGTTCTAGAGAGATTTAACATGAATAACTATTGTTGGCCCAAAAAATTGAATGGTTTTGAATATTGACAAAGGAACTTAGAAATGAACCATGTCCATCACTGGCAGACATATGCACAAGCAGAGTTAAAGGCACGTGAGGTGAACATGTAGGAGATAAACGAAATCTTGTAAAATAAGAGATATCTCCTGATCGAAAAGATTGCAAAATGATAAGGAGAAAGACTCATTATTCTGTAAGAACAAAATCCAAGATAAGGAAGGATTTGAGGAGTTGAGATTAACTAGAACTCTTCCACCAAGGAAGAGTAGCATTAGAACTCTAGTTAAACTCTTGTCTACAAATCCTATATATTGCAGATAGCTAGAGGCTAGTTTACTACAAGGGATTATAGGTAATCCTAGGTTTACAAAAGAGTTTTTGTAACTACTGTCTGGCTCACTGATTTAGTAAAGAGTTTGGGAAAATCCTACTAGGAAGTAGGTCGTGGTATTTTCACCTTTTGAGCCAAGTGTTTTCCACGTAAAAATCTATATGTTCTTTATTTTCTGTATTTATTATTCTGCAAACAGTATAGGTTGGAACACACAAAAGAACCTGGTGGCTAACACCTTAGGAGAATATCAAGATGAGTGCACCACCTGAGAATTGGGAAGGACAATCAACTGCTAGGCCTCCACTCTTCAATGGCCATTACTACTCCTGGAGGAAGAACAGGATGAGAGACCACATAATTGATGAAGACTACGAGCTATGGGACATTGTTACTGATGGTCCCTTAGCCACCATGAAGAAGAATGCTAAAGGAGTAGACGTGCCAAAGACAAGAACTTACTGCATTGTTGAGGATTTGAGAAAGTGGGAGAAAAATGCTAAGTCCAAGAAGTGGCTTGTGTGTGGACTTGGTCTAGACGAGTACAGCAGAATTCAAAGTTGTAACACTACTAAAGAGATTTGGGACACTTTACAAGTGGCTTACGAAGGAATATCTCAAGTGAAAAGGTCCAGAGGTACTCTACTATATTCTCAGTATGAGAATTTTTCTATGAAAGAAGGAGAGACTATCCAAGAGATGTACACAAGGTTCACCACACTGAATAATGAACTAAAATCTCTTGGAAGGACTCTACTTGAAGAAGACAAAGTTGAAAAGATTCTGACAAGGGTTCTGTCAGTCTCTTAGGAAAGCAAGATCACTGCTATTCAAGAATCTAAGAACATTGCAACTCTGAAAATGGATGAGCTGATTGGAAATCTCACTGCATATGAACTAAGAAGGCAGACCATGAAGATGGATGTGCCTGAGAAGAAGAGAAGTCTGGCACTCAGAATCACTGAAGGAGCTGATCTGGAGGAAGATGAAATGGCTATGATCACCAAGGACTGCAAGAAATATCTTATGAGAGGAAAAGGTTCCTTAAGAGGTGAAAATTGCAACAAGATAAGGGTACCAGAAAACACAGCCAATGAAGGTTGCTACAAGAGCAGGAAGACTGATCATCACATCAAGAATTGCCCTCAATGGGAAGTTGAATGGAAGAAGGAAAGATCTAAACGAAGGAACCAAAAGAAGGAACAGGTTCATCCCAAGAAGAACAAAGGATCAATAAAGGCTATGGTTGGTGCTTGGAGAGAAAGTTCAGATAAAGAATCAGATGATGATGGAGATGAACAAGCACTTATGGCATTGGCGAATCAGATGAGGAATCTCATGAAGAATATGAGGTAAGTATAATTCTTCTAAGAGACAAGATTAAATTCTTGTCTAAAGAAAAACTCTCTGAATTATTGCTATATTTTATTGATGAATCGGAGGTAATAAATAAGGAAAAGGAATAGCTGTCTAGGGACTGTGTAATCTTAAAGGCAAAATGTAAGAACCTAGAACTCAGAGTCAGTAAGACTGTGAGTGAAAACACTGCTCTGAAGAACCAGGTTCATACATTTGAAACAAATGTCCTAGAGTTAAAATCTGATAATTTAAAATTGAAACTAGGAACCAGTAAGAAGACATCTGACAACTTTCAACTCACCTTAGAAGAAAATGTAGGTAAATTAAAAGATGAGTTGTATAGGAAGGATGAACAGATTTGAGTGTTGAAGGAGGAACTAGGTAAGGTCAAGCATGAACTACACAGAACATGTAAATGGAATAGATCCTCCGATGCTTTGACATGGCTACAGGAACATCATAGTAGCAACACAAGAGGACTTGGCTTTGGGAATCAACTGCCTAAATGGGATCCCAAAAGCAAGTACCTCACTCTCCTTGAAAACAAAATTTGTACCCATTGTGGTAAGACTGGTCACTACAAAAGTGAATGCGATGCAAAAGAAAAGTCCAGTCAAAAGAACAAAAGTTTTGTTCAAGGGAAGAATTAGTTACCAAATTGGGCCAAAAAGAATTTAATTCATCCTTTTGCTTATAGAAAGGGTCCCCAAACTAGTTAGGGTTCCTAAGACTAACCCCTGATTTTCTTTTATAGGTTCAAGTGAAGGGTAGTAGCCAAATATGGTACATGGATAATGGCTGCTCAAAACGTATGACCGGCAACAAGGACCAGTTCCTTTCACTTGAGGACCTCAAAGGAGGAAATGTCTCCTTTGGAAATGGAAAGAAAGGTGAAATCATTGGGGTTGGTAAGGTAGGTAAGGATGACGCTCGTTCCATTGAGAATGTCTACTTGATAGATGACTTGAAAAATAACCTAATCAGTGTGTCACAACTATGTGACAGAGGTAACTTGGTAGCATTCACCTCTACAAAATGTTTTGTAACAAAACTTATCACTGACAAGATTGTTTTGCAGGGAAAAAGAGTGAACAACATATATATATATATATATATATATATATATATATATATATATATATATCATAGATCTCTCCACACTTTCAGAAAATGAATTAACATGCTTAAGTGTGCCGGAAAGTGTTCCCCTCCTTTGGCATAAGAGACTTGGACATGCAAGTCTAAGTCAACTCAACAAATTAGTCTCCAAGGACTTGGTGATAGGACTTCCTAACATTAAGTTCAAGGGAGACAACGTTTGTGAGGCTTGTGCAAGGGGGAAGCAGGTAAGATCCTCTTTTAAAAGCAAGAAAGTGGTAAGTACCACCAGATCGATGGAACTGGTTCATATGGATCTCTGTGGTCCAACAAGAACATTAAGCAGAGGTGGTAAGAGATATGTGATGGTGCTTGTATTGGTAAAAAAGAGTTCCACACGTAAGGTGATTCATGAAAACTCAGCCAGCTACGTGGACCAAGGAAAACGCGGCAGCTGGATATGATTCTATAAAGAGGTACAGAACAAAGAGTCGCGGATCAATAAACCTACGAGGTAATCAGCCACAGGAAACTCAACCTGATTGAGAAAGGAAAGAGAAACGGTCAGAATGAATCGAGACAGAGCTACGGGCAGATTCAGGAATCCTCAATTAATGATTCATACGTTATGTAACCTTCATACAACAGTTACGGTTATCCTTTATAACGCCTCATTAATGTAATAATTAGTCATTAATGGACGATCATTGCAAGAAGTAGACGTTATATTAAGAAACCCCCTATATAAAGGAGGGTAATGTAACTTGTAAAGGGGGGCAAGACTTCGAATATAATACATTTTACTTTATGAGCATCATACTATTGCCTTTTACTTATTCTTCTTTATTTAATCATATTTCCTTGATTATCAGTAACCCGTGTTCATCTTAAAAATAGCTTTTGGTCAAGGATCTAATTCTTTGGTTAAACAAATTGGTTCCGTTACCGGGAATTCTGATAATCTTAATTTGCTTTTCAATTGATATCCTCTAAACTATGTCGAACTCCAACGACAACAACCAGTAGAGGAATGGAACCCTAGTTCCATCACCGCAAGGAACCCCACGTGGTTCAAGGGAACCATCCCCGGAAAGAGCTGATAACAACCGCAATAACAATGAGCAAACAATAGAAAATATCGAATAAAGAAAATGATTGCAGAGTACGTGGGACAAGCTTTGCAAGAATTTGAGAGGGGACTACAGGCGGCACCACCTGCATCGCTAAAACTACCTCCAAACAATACTGTCACCATGGAAAACCCTCAGTCTGTGTTGACAAACTCAGCCGTGGGTGACACTCCTAACAAATCTCTTGAAGAGAGACTAGGTATGACTAATAATTCTGAATTACAAAATTTACTGCTAACCATGCAGAAACAAATGAAGGAACAAAATGATCGAATCGAGCAAATTCCTGGACTACCACCTGTTATCAAGGGCATTGATGTTGATAGATACTCTCAACAACCTTGGAAACCAAGCGCAACACCCTTTCTTATACCCAAGAAGTTTAAAATGCCTGACGTTCCTAAGTATGATGAAACAACTGACCCACGTGACCATGTGACTGCTTTTACCACCGGAGTAAAGGGCGGCGACTTAACGAAACAAGAGATTTTGTCCTTGTCAAAAAATTTGGAGAAACACTTACCAAAGGAGCCCTAACCTGGTATTCTCTTCTCCCTGAAAATTTTATTGATTCTTTTGCTGAGCTTGCATATTCTTTCATAAAAGCACACTCTGGTGCACAAAAAGTCGAGAAAAGAATGGAGGACATATTTAAAATCAAGCAAGGAGACACAGAACTACTCTGTGAATTTGTAGACAGGTTCCAACGAGAAAGAATGCAATTACCCAAAGTACCTGATAATTGGGCAGCCATGGCATATGCGAGTAATCTAAACGACAAAAGCTCAGAAGCCACGAGGAGACTCAAAGAAAATTTGAGGGAATTCCCAGCTACAACGTGGAATGATGTATATAATTGGTACAGTACTAAACTTCGAATAGAAGAAGATATCATTGCTCGATCGAAAGACGAAGATCATTCAAGATCCAGGTGATCCGAATCAGACAAGAGATCAGGTAAAAACAGGTACGATCCTTACTTAGGACCATCGGGACGCGAAACTCGCCCCAGGTTTGAAAATACTAGGTCATATTATAGACCACCAAGCAGGGATGTAGGCTCATCCACATCTAGATCCAGAAAGGATCGGGACGAACGACCTAGAGGTAATGCACGAATTGGGGATCATACCTTTAATGTAAGTACTCCTGAACTTGTTTCAATATTAAGAAATATGGGAGATAAGGTTAAATGGCCCAAAGAAATGCGGTCAAACCCAAATAAAAGAAACCCAGATTTCTGGTGTGAGTTCCACAATGATCATGGACACAGGACTGCAGATTGTAGATTTTTACAAGTTGAAATAGAACACTTATTGAAACAGGGCTATTTAATAGAATTGTTTAGTGATAAAGGTAAACAGGCATATATGAAGAACAGGCAGGATCCCTCGAAGCCTCCTTCTCCAAAAAGAACCGTCAACGTGATACATGGAGGAGAGGAAGTGAACGGAATAGTTTGCAAATTAGCCTTAAAGGTCACAATTACCCACGGAAAGTGGATTCGAGAAAATCTATATGAAGATGACATAACCTTTGACGATGCAGATTTTAGCGGACTAATGCTTCCCCATAACGATGCTCTGGTAATATCCTTACTCATTCATGACACTAACGTTAAAAGAGTGTTGATTGATCCAGGTAGTTCAGTCAATATCATCTTGTTAAGAGTCGTGGAAGAAATGCTCATGGGAAATCAGGTGATCCCAAAGGCACGATCCATATAGGGTTTGATAACTCTACGGTGATAACCAAAGGAGAGATCAAACATAGCACCTACGCCGAGGGAATAACCAAGAACACCAAATTCCAAGTCATTGATATTGACATGGCTTATAACGTGATTATGGGAAGGCCTTGGATCCACGACATGAAACCAGTACCATCTATATTACACCAGGTAATTTAGTTACCCTCAAAATAGGGAATCAGATAAATTAGAGGTGATCAACAGATCTCCAGAAATATAAATTACGTGGCACTTTATAGCAAAAAAGAGACGGAAGAACCAGAAAATAGAGAAATCTTTCAAACAGATGTCACCGGCCAAACAGGTACAGAAAACATTACTGACCAAACAGGTACGACAGAAGTAAATGTTCAAACAGGTACGAGAAGAGATACCCACGAGAAAGTGAATCCATTCACCACGGAAGACGCGTTGGACACATAGATGTAGACTCTAGACCTGACGTCATCCATGAACCAGAAGAAGACGAACACATCAAAACAACTACGGAAGAGCTCGAAGCTGTTCCATTGTTTGAACAAAAACCTGAACAGAAGGTGTATGTAGGCACGAGGCTGAGCCCCAGTCGAAAAGGTACGTTAATTAATTATTTAAAGGCTAACGTAGATTGCTTTGCGTGGTCCCACTCAGATATGAAAAGTATTCCACCAGAAGTGATGACTCATAAACTAAATGAAGATCCATCCTTCGTACCTGTTAAGCAGAAAAAAAGAAAGCAAGGACCATTCAAGAATCAAGTATTGACGAAGAGGTAAAAAAACTCTTGAAAATTGGTTTGATACGAGAGGTAACGTACCCTAACTGGTTAGCTAACACTGTGGTGGTACCAAAAAAAAAAGGCAAATTGAGGGTATGCCTAGATTATACTGATTTAAATAAAGCATGCCCTAAAGATTCATTCCCATTACCACATATAGATCAAATGATTGATGCTACTACATGTCATGAATTATTAAGCTTTTTAGATGCATATTCTGGTTATAATCAGATAAAATAAATCCCTTAGAAAAGGAAAAAACCTCCTTCATTACGAACAGCGGGACTTATTGCTATAAGGTCATGTCTTTTGGCTTAAAAAATGCTGGAGCCACCGATCAAAGGCTAGTGACTAAGATGTTCCAGGAACATCTGGGAAAAACGATGGAAGTTTACATTGATGATATGCTAGTAAAATCAACATGGGTGGACCATTTCCAGCACCTATCTATTACTTTTGACATTTTACGCAAGTATAACATGAAGTTGAATCCAGAAAAATGCGCTTTCGGTGTACAATCAGGTAAATTTTTGGGTTTCCTTGTATTAAACAGAGGAAAAGAGGTAAATCCCGCTCAAATTAAAGCTATAGAAGAAATACCTGATTTGCTAACGAATAAAAAAGAAGTTCAAAGACTAACGGGGAGAATAACAGCTTTGGGAAGATTTATTTCCAGATCTTCCGAAAAAAGTTTTAAATTCTTTTCAGTCCTCAAAAAGCAGAATCAGTTCGAATGGACTGAAGAATGTCAACAGGCCCTCAAGAATATGAAGGCTTATCTATCAAAACCTCCGTTGCTATTGAAGCCAAAAGAAGGGGAAAGATTGTACATCTACTTAGCTGTCTCAGAAATTGCTGTAAGTGCAGTATTGGTAAGAGAAGATAAAGGTAAACAATCTCCTATTTATTATGTAAGCAAAACTTTACTAGATGCTGAAACCAGATATCCACATCTAGAGAAGTTAGCATTAGCTTTAATAATGGCATCTAGAAAATTACGACTGTATTTTCAATGTCATCCAATCACTGTTGTGACTTCATATCCTTTAAGAAATATTTTGCATAAGCAAGAATTGTCAGGAAGATTAGCCAAGTGGGCCATAGAATTAAGTGAGCATGAAGTAATATAACAGCCTAGGACTGCAATTAAGTCTCAAATATTAGCTAATTTTGTTGCTGACTTTAGTAATAGCATTGTTCCTGAAGTAGAAAAGGAGTTACAACTCTTTAACGGTGCTAATCTAGGTCTATGGACCCTATTTACTGATGGCTCTTCCAATGTAAAAGGCGTCGGCTTAGGCATAGTCTTAATATCACCCACGGGTGGGAAGACACGACAGGCTATTAAATGTTATCCTATAACTAACAATGAAGCAGAGTACGAAGCTGTCATTGCAGGACTAGAACTCGCACGAGAACTCTCAATCGAGCAAATCGTAATCAACAGCGACTCCCAGCTGGTAGTAAATCAGATGCAGGGGACTTACATCGCTCGAGAGACTCGTATGCAACAATATTTGGAAAAGGCACGATAACTCGTAAGACAATTCAAAACATGGAAGGTAAAACAAATACCTACAGAGGAAAATACAGAGGCAGATGCATTAGCTAACCTCGCAGCAGTCACGGAAGTAACAAACAAAGACAATGCAATCGTCGTTCATCTATTCCATTCAGCGATCGACCAAGACAGAAATGAGGTAACCTTTAACAATTTAACCTGGGATTGGAGAAACGAAATTCTTAATTTTTTGCAGAATGGCACCGTACCTGAAGACAAGAAAAAAGCTCAAGCACTTCGCCGTAAACCTGCACGGTACTGCCTTATTCGCAATCCACTATATCGCAAGATGTTCGGAGGGCCTCTAGCTAAATGCCTCGGACCTAATCAAATGGAGTTTGTGATGAAAAAAGTCCATGAAGGACACTGTGGAAATCATTCAGGAGCGAGATCTTGGTAAAAACCCTAATCAGAACCAAGTACTATTGGCCTAAGATGGAAGAAGATGCCGAGAACTTCGTATCCAAATGCGACAGGTGCCAAAGGTTCGCCAATAACATGCATCGACCAGCGGAATTGTTGCATCCAATTATATCTCCATGGCCCTTCATGAAATGGGGTATGGACATAGTGGGACCTCTTCCCCCAGCTAAAGGACATGTACGGTTTCTACTCATACTTATCGATTATTTCACAAAATGGGTAGAGGCAGAAGCATTCAAACAAGTGTGAGAAAAGGAAGTTAAAATATTCTTATGGAGAAACATAATATTCCGCTTTGGGATACCGAAGGAAATCGTGTGTGATAATGGCCCACAAGTCATAGGCTCTCAAATAAAAAAATTCTTTGAAAGATGTCAAATCAAACGGATGACTTCAACACCATACCACCCCGTGGCTAATGGTCAAGCTGAGTCAACAAATAAAATCATCATCAACAATATAAAGAAGCGTCTAGATAAAGCCAAAGGATATTGGACTGACGAATTACCAGCAGTATTATGGGCATACAGAACAACATCAAAAACAACCACGGGAGAAACTCCCTTCGCACTTGTCTATGGCTCAGAAGCCTTAATACCCGTGGAGATTGGCGAACCAAGCATAAGGTTTATAACAGCCACGGAGGATGAAAATGACGATGAGTTAAGGACTAATCTGGACCTGCTCGAACCACGAAGGGAAGCAACATTAATACGGATGGCAGCTCAAAAACAAATCATAGAGCGTTACTACAATCGTAAAGCTCATCTCAGATACTTCAAGATTGGGGACTTCGTCCTAAAAAAAGTCTTTCAATCAACTAAAGAAACAGGCGCAGGAAAGCTAAGTCCAAATTGGGAAGGACCCTACAAAGTCTGAGGCATAGCTGGAAAGGGCGCCTACGAACTAGAAGCTATGGACGGCAGAATCCTACCGACAAGATGGAATGCCATCCACTTGAAGAAGTACTACTTCTAAGGAAAATGAGTACCCCCGGCCAGGTATCGCACGATTCGATTTTATTTTGAACATTTAAAAATTTACTAACTTTTTTAGATTATAGGCATAAAGTTAACCCATCACCAGATGATGATATTAGATCTGCAAAGACGCGAGGAAATAACTGAATTCCCGGTCTAGGGTTACACTTTCTGATGGACGTTTTAAAGGGTTAAGCAGTCATCATCTAAAAAGCTATATACCTTCGAGTCCCGCACGTTTTTCCTTTTCAGGAAAAGGACCATAAGGAAGGAATAGTCAAGTGCTTGAGATTTCATTCTTCAAAGCTCAATCAATTGGGGGACTATACAGTATGGAAGGCTAAGACGAAGCAAAGAAGACTATCAGAAAGTCAAAGCTCGAGCCTGAAGATCCATCTACCCAACAAGTCAAGTGATACAAGCAGAATCGAAAGAGCCAAAGACTCAAATACAAAGCCTAATTCAAAAAACCTTCGAACATGTTCAGGTTGAAAGGCAAAATATTAGCCACGAGGAAGAAATGCACATCTTCGTACTTATTCAAAACTGTTGTAACAAAAATAGTTAGGGATAAAAGATCATCATCATTGTACTCATTCAAAAACAGTTCATTTAAAACATTTACGAAATCTTTGTACTCATATAGAAAACTGTTATCAAATAAAACAGTTACGGATGAAAGATCAAAATCCTTGTATTTGTTCAGAAAACTGTTATCAAATAAAACAGTTACGGATGAAAAAGCATTTCCCTCGTACTTATTAAAAACTGTTGTTAACAAAAACAGTTACGGGTAAAAACCCCAATCTTTATAAAAACAGTTACTAATGAAAAACAGTTGTTCCCTTGTATTAACTCGAAAAAGACTGTTACTTATGAGAAACAGTTACGAAATACAAGTGTATATCAAATTTGTTAAATAAAAACAGTTGCAACATGAGTTTTAGACGATAATCAAAACACATGTAAAATGTCGTGGAAATTCAAACAAAAAACTTTCCTCATAAACATTCTTAAATATGTGAAAATTCCTATCACTCTATTGCATTATTACACCATTATGAAGTTGAGACGTCTTCTTCATTAAGTGTCAATCAAAAAAGGTCCCTCTTTCATAAACAAAGCCTACTACAAAAAAGGCTCACATTTTATATACAACACCGTGCCTACTACGAAAAGGTACGAGTGATTTCGGCATCTTCATGCAAAAATTCAGAGGTAAAACAAAAACCTCAAAAATCAAAACATGCAAAAGACTTAAGAGTGAAACAAAGCTCAAAGTAAAAAAGTCATAACTTGCATATATTCAAAAAAGAGCGGCTAAGTAAGAACTAAGTACTAACTAGTACTTAGCCGCATACAATTTATACATTAAGGTGCCCCTAAGTTGTCAGTTGGGGACTTTAAAAAGATCCAAATTTACCCCCGATGGAGCTGGGGGTAACCACCAATAAAAAAAGAGAGGGTGAATCAACATTTTAATCTTCTTGAGGAGGAGGATTGACTTCATCACTGGCAGGAGGAACGGGAGAAACTTGGGACGAAGAGGCACGAGCAGCAGGAGTCTCACCATCAGGTGAAGAAAGGTTATGACCTTGTTGAGCCTTCTCCATGGCTTCCTTATTTTTAGCTATTTCAGCACTAAGGCCGAAACCCTCTTGACTCATTTCCGTCAATGTGTCAAGGCGAGAATTCATGTACGCCCAGCTCACATCGACAGCAGCCGCCTCTTCGAGATCTTCATAATCTCTCGCCCATACTTGAAGCTCAGCTTTTAGCCCGTCCTTCTCCGCTTCAGCAGCTTCATGGGCAGCCCTCAAAGGTACAATCGACTCCTCCATAGATTGGACTCTATCTAAAGCGTTACGAAGATCCTCATGAGTCCGGGTGAGTGATTGCACAAGCTCGCCCGAGTATTCCTCCTTCTGCCCCAATAAGTCTTTCAAGTTCCTGACTTCTTCTGAGGCACGGGACAATTGCTCAGCAAATGAAGATTCGAGAATGTTCTTATCCTTATCAGCCTGATTGGAAGAATCCTTCTCCACTGCTAGTTCTGATGACATGATTCTTATCTGTCGCTTCAAGGTATTCTTTTCTTCTTCAAAGGCAAATATGTCGATCCTTAAGCTATCATACTGTCCCTTCCAGTTACCTGCTTTAGCATGCCACTCCTTTAACTCTTGTTCTGTATTAGAAATCCTTTTCATAAGCTCTATGCCTATAAGATTGGTCTGCAAAAAAGGAAATCAATTAGACACGATAGATTTCATGTACAAAAATGAAATAGGAGGAAATGCATTTTTACCTTCAAAGAAGAATGGACGACTTCATTAGCCCATGTAAGGTCGCTATGGCTATCAAGCTTGTTCTTCTCTGTCGGGCCAATCAAAGGCTTCATCCACACTTCGGGCTGGCCGAATTTCTTGAAAAGGCTCCCACCAGCCGGAACCTCAATAAGCATTTGCCTCATCTCCCTACTGGAAGACCCTACTTCTCTAACAGGAGGCACGGAAGCAGGCGAAGCAGGCTGAGGTAAAGGAGCCACAAGTAGGGAAATTTGAGGAGCAGAAGAAGTAACAGGCACGAAAATTTGAGGTGGTGAAAGAACCACGGGCATGGCAGCAGTAGGAGCAGTAATAGCTAAGGGAATGGAGGAAATAGCAGAAGTAGACAAACGAGCTTCTTTGAAAGAAGCGAGAAAGACAGCCAAGGGGACTTCATCAATAGCAGGACCAAAACCTTCATGAAACAAGTGATCCACAGATTCATGCGCAGGAGAGGGAGAAACATCTTCAGAGGTAGAGGGTATGACTTAAGGCACGGAAGGCACAGCCCCATGTGAAGACTCATCGTCCAAAATCATCCTCATTCTTCGTGACCTATGCACCAAAGTGCCCTCTCCTTCTTCTTCTTCTTCTACAGATCGAGACTCAACAACCTTCCTCTTCGAGGAAGAAGAACTAGCAATAATCTCTTGAGCCTGAGCCAAAGACATGTTTGGAATGGACGTAGCAGACACCCCACGAGCAGAAAACCCTATCAAAAGGAAAAAGGTTAAGCAAAAAAGGAAAAAAGGCTCGAGTAAGGAAAGAAGCGGAAACAAAAGCTTCACTTATCGTGGGTATTTACTTGCCAATCGTACTTCCCAGAGAAGTACTTCCAGGATCTTTCTTCTAGGGGAGCAACAGACAACAATTTTTCTACCCAATCACGATACCGGAGACATTCTCAACAGTACCTATGATTGCTGAAGGAAGAAGAAACAGATACGGTGTTAATAAAACACTTCAAGTAAAAAGAAGAAAAATAACAAATGTGAGCTAAAATATACTCACGTGCACAATTCCACTTCTCAGGGAAGAGAAGATTTTCCTCACCCACTAAACCAGCAGTGGGCACAGCGACATACCGAAGGTACCAACCTCTGTCCTTATCATCTCTAGGGGTTACCAATACTCTTTTACTCCTAGCAGCTAGAGTAAAAACCCCTTGTCGGAATAAGGCAGGAGAATAAATATGAATAAGATGGTTAAAAGTAAAGGGAACCGAGGCTAAAGTAACTAAACTCCTAAGACATGCGACAACTTGCCACACAAGCGGACCAATTTGCCCTAAGCAAATATTGAAGAAACGACAGGATTCAATTATGGCTAGATCAATGGGAGGTCTAAACCCTAAAGTAAAAGGGTATGTATAAACAAAAGAATATCCCGTCTTATAAGACGTTATTCTTTGATTGCTATTCAGAATATATACAGGAAAATCAGACCTCCAAAACATTCCCGGCGAACAAGGGAAATCTGACCTTCAGTAATAAGAGTGGGATATCTCTCAACACTATCAAGGGAAGAAGGCTAATCTACGAGGACATGATTGTCCCTAGTAAAGGCAAACTCGGCAGGAATGATTTCGTCAACTCGATGTTCACGAAGGTGTTCATCTTTACCTCTAGACAAAGACCTGGAAGCCCTAGCCCTTGGACAAACTAAAGACCTAGCAGAAGGAGGGGAGACTATCTGAGAAGAAGAAGAGCCTCTCGAAGGAGTGGATCCTAGACTCCTTAGTCTACCACCCCTCCGACTCCTAGTCGGAGCAGAAGAAGGTGTTAAACTCTCAACGTCTATCACTCTTTTGGGTTGATTTGAAGAAGACATGTTTATGAAGGAAAGAAGAAGTTCTTTACAAGTAAAAGAGACAAGCTAGAAAGTGTTTCATGGAAGTAAGGAAAAGAAGAGAGGTATTTATACTTGAGGACAACCGGAAAACATGGGAAAAAAGAATGATGAAAAGTCATAATTGAAGGTGTCACTTCGTGACTGACGCATCCGCAAAAAGCCCTAAAAGGCGCCGAGTAACTTCAGAACCAATTCGGAAGGGACACATGGTTTAAGCATTAAATGGAAGTGACAAACGACTCCTATGTTCAGAGAAGGATACAATGTTTTAAGGAAAAGTGGAGGCAAAATATTCCCTCCATAAATGCGTATTCACTTACCAAATATTAATCGATAAATAAATGGTAAGTGGGGGGACTATCTGTATTGGTAAAAAAGAATTCCACACGTAAGGTGATTCATGACAACTCAGCCAGCTACGTGGACCAAGGAAAACGCGGCAGCTGGATATGATTCTATAAAGAGGTACAGAATAAGGAGTCACGGATCAATAAACCTACGAGGTAATCAGCCACAGGAAACTCAACCTGATTGAGAAAGGAAAGAGAAACGGTCAGAATGAATCGAGACTGAGCTACGGGCAGATTTAGGAATCTTCAATTAATGATTCATACGTTATGTAACCTTCATACAACAGTTACGGTTATCCTTTATAACGCCTCATTAATGTAATAATTAGTCATTAATGGACGATCATTGCAAGAAGTAGACGTTATATTAAGAAACCCCCTATATAAAGGAGGGGAATGTAACTTGTAAAGGGGGGCAAGACTTCGAATATAATACATTTTACTTTCTGAGCATCATACTATTGCCTTTTACTTATTCTTCTTTATTTAATCATATTTCCTTGATTATCAGTAACCCGTGTTCATCCTAAAAATAGCTTTGGTCAAGGATCTTATTCTTTGGTTAAACAGTGCTTGTTGATGATTATTCCAGATTCACATGGACCTTATTTCTAACAACTAAAGATGAGGCATTTGACATGTCCACTTCTTTTGTTAGAAAATTTCAGAAACAATTAGGAAATCAACTTGCATCAATTAGGTCTGATCATGGCACTGAATTTGAAAATGTTAAATTTGCTGAATTTTGTGATGAGCATGGCATAGATCATAATTTTTTTGCCCTTAGAACTCCAAAACAAAATGGAGTAGTTGAAAGAAAGAATAGGACACTTGAAGATATGGCTAGGACTATGCTTCTTTCTAGCAAACTACCCCATAGCTTCTGGGCATAAGCCATTAACACGGCATGCTATATCATAAATAGGTGTATGACTAGACCTCTTGTAGAGAAGACTCCCTATGAGTTACTTGAGGAAGAAAGCCTAATATATCCCACCTTAGGGACTTTGGTTGTAAATGCTTTGTGCACAACAACGGTAAAGACTCCCTAGGTAAGTTCGATCCCAGAAGTGATGAGGGAGTATTCTTGGGATATTCTTCACATAGTAAGGCTTATAAAGTTTATAACAAAAGAACTATGTGTGTTGAAGAAAGTGTGCATGTGGTTTTTGATGAAACTAAATTTCTTTCTGAAAGACACGAACAAGATGATGAAGAAATTGGGCTGGTCAGAAACTCAGTCTAAATTGGAGAAACACTAGAGGAAGGAACAAGTTCGTCCATCCCGGACAACATGACAGGGGCAATAGAACAAAATAGTTCCTAAAATTCATTGGAACCTGTGCCTGAGCCTGTTCCACAACAACAAGGCATTGAAGGAACTTCAAGGAGTAACCAGTTGGTTGTGAACCCTTATAGATATCAAAGTTCTCATCCTATTGAGAACATAATTACTGATCCAACCTCTGGGATCAAAACCGGATCTTCTTTGAAAAATCTTTGCGCTTTTGATACCTGTGAACAACTAATTTTTTACCACACCCAAATTCTATACTATTTTGGTGTAAATATTTCTTTTTAGGTCTAATCTTAATATTTTAATTATTATCTTACTCTTAATAGGTTTTAAAAACAACAAAAATATTCACATTCTTAGAATATAAGATTTGTTCCTATGTTTAAATAGAAGAATATACATACATACATACATATATATATATATATATATATATATATATATATATATATATATCAATTTGGTTTCTTCTAATTTAAATGCAGGTTATAGTAGTATTTTTTAGTATAATTTAAACCTTACATGTAAATATTTAGTTTTCCTATATTGTAAGAAATGTTGGTTATTCTTCTTTTCTTCATAATTTAATTATCTTTTAAAATAAAAGACAAAAAAATGAACTAAAATCACGTTAAAGTGATGAAGTTTGTTATCAAACTTTATTAAAAAAAATCTGATTTTACTTTAAAAAATAATACCGTAACCCCATTTTCCCCATACCCCTCACGTCCTATTCTTCACTTCCCCACTTCCCCCACTCACAATCCCATATCCCCACTTATAATTATTTTGCACAAAGGGTAGATAACTACTTTGGTTCCTCTTTATAAATAAGAGAAGGATTAAAACAAAAGGGGCCCAAGATTTTGAAAAGAAAAAGACTGAAAACCAAAGAAAGAAGAAGAAGAACGAGAAATGCAGCAAATAGCCAAACTGCCAACTTAACTCCAGCCCTTTCTTCTCCCTTATAATTACCTAAACATCACCATAAACACCCAAAAAAAAATCAGTCCAAAACGGGTCCGAAAATCTGCCTAAAACCACACCTGAATACACAAGTTCCGCTCAAGCCTGAGTTCGTCTCCGACGGGCAGTCCGGTCAGAGTTTGACGAGAGTCCGACGGGCAGTCCGGTTTGTGGTCCGTTACTAATTACACTTCAAACGAAGTGGTTAGTATATCTTTCTCTACAACTTTACATTTTTTTTGTTGTATTTTTGCATTTGGGTTCATAGTTGTCGGCCAGTATAATTGATTTTGTTATTTTATTTTGTTCCTTAATTTGCATTTCTTTTAATAATTGGAATCTCGCTATTCAGTTTAGTTGGAAAGCTACTGTTTGATTATTATTTTTCTGCCTAATATGTTGTGGAAAATCTTACTCATTTGGAGCGTTAATGAGGAAATAACTGGCATTACTCATTTGGAAAGAAGATATGAGTTCTTATTTAATTGCATATTTGTATTACTCTCTATTGTTCCTCTTTCTCAGATTGAAAATAACTTTAGAACATTCTCGTGGACGCGTTTTAAATTATCGCGATTATGAACACGTACGTGTGACATAGTTACGATACCAAAAATAAATCGAGGTATGCGTGCACGCAACTTCGGCTAAACAATATTAATAATTAATAAAGTATCATTAATTGTGTACACGTACGCGTGACATGATTTTTGACATGCCAAATAAAATGAGTACACGTACGCGTGACTCATTCAAGATAATTCCATAATCACGAATAATCAAGTGATTAAAAGCGATAAAATGTAAAATAAACATAGGTCCTAAAATGAATAATTAGATAAAATAAGGCAAGTATGAATTGCTAAGAGACCGTGCTAAACCACGGAACCCGGGAATGCCTAACACCTTCTTCCGAGTTAACAGAATTCCTGACCTGGTCTTCTGGTTTCGCAGAATTTAAATAGAGTCAAACTTCCTCGATTTGGGATTCAAAAATAAATCGGTGACTTGGGACACCATAAAATTATCCCAAGTGGCGGCTCTGAAAATAAATTAAATAATCTCATCTCGATTAATGTCACTTAAATTGGAAAAACTCTATATCCCCCTCTCGGGAAAGAGAGGTGTGACAGCTCTGGGGACTTTGCTGAGGACAACCAGAATTCAAGCTTTACATGTTGACTTATATTTGGCTTTATTAATTTTGTAAATATGGTGATTTATTTTTGGCTAATGTTCTACCTGTTCACTTTTTACCGCTTTGATATTGTTGAACTGTACATATAAAATGTCTTATCACGCACCCCCTCTGAGTCTTCTTGAAATTAAAATTGGGCATTTGCTTGACATGGCCCGCTTTCTTTGAGATAGCTGAGGTGCTTGTCACCCGGTGAAGGATTTTATTCACACATATTTTAGGCGGGAGCACCACCAGCTTAGCCGAAAAGCAATGCTACCGGTACATTAGTCCTCCTCGACTCGAGTTGTCCGCTCGAGTAAGCCAGTCTAGATACCTTCTCCACCAGGATTTAAACCTAGAAGAACAAACCTCATGCCGGATATCCCTAGTAGATTTGCTTTATGTGTATCACGTGCATTTGACTTAGCGAAACTCGGCACAGGGGCCGGGTTCGTATAAGATAGGTATCCTCTTTGAAACCATCATGTTCACTTATGTGCTACTTGATACATCATTTGGAAGGCTTACTTGCACTGTCGACCGGTTTTAGAAAATTAATGTAGCGGGATTATTAAAAATAAAAAATAATAAAAAATTATTCTCCTAATTTAGTACAAATAATCTTTTTTTTTTAAAAAAAAATGTAAAAGAAATTTGTAGTAGTCTCGCGTGAGGTGTAAAGATTAATTTTCATAAAAATCAAAAGAGAAAAATACTTAGTTTTACTGAACTACGTGGGTCTGATTCTCACCGGATGTGAGATACGTATGCAACCTTCATCGGGTCTGACCACTTTTCAAAAATTCAAAAATATTTTCTTGTAATTTCTTCTCAAAATCCAAAAATATTTTCATTCTTATTCAGAAGTCTTTCTTTCGAATATTCCCCAAAAAAAAGAAATCGAAATCCAAAAAATATTTTCTTTCTTCTTTAGAAGTCTTCAAACAAAAAAAAACTAAGAAATCCAAAGACATATTTTCTTTGTTAGGAGCATTCATGGTCTGAATTGTATAAGAATAAGAGTTAGTTTATTTACTTTATTCCAGATTTTCCCTGAACTACGTAATGGTCTGATTCATGCAGCGACATGATACGTAGGCAATCCCCATCGGATGCGATCATAACCATAATTTCTCTGAAAAAAGAAAAAAAAAATTGAATAATAATAAATAATAAAATAAAAGAGCGCTAAATTCAAGATGAAAACAAACCAATAAACCTATAAGACGGGAAGAAGCATGAAACCTTCCAAACTCATTCTAGAAATGAAAATGGCATTAGGTGCATGACAATGTGTGATTAATATCTGCAAAATGCCTAACTTTAACACGTATGTTGTTTGTCATCAAAAGATAAAGTTAAACAGAGGTGGTTGGTTTATGGTTTAAACTGGCGACTCACCCTTACGACACGAGATCAAAAGGAAAAAACAGAATGACAAACAACAGTGAGAATGAGTCAGATAATGATGATGTCCATGGACAATTGGTCGAACAAGGTTCGAGACTGGTTGAAGAAGTAAGAGTGTTGAAGCAACAGTTGGTAGAGATGTACCAAGCTAGGGCGAATGGACAGGCACCGTCCCCACTACCCATAGGGTCTTCGGATAATCTTCATAATGTGTCAGTTGCAAATCAAGTGCCCATCTCCCTAATAAGTAACCCATTGTACCAACCTGAATTCAGTCCGAGCATTAACCTTCCCACTATCCCCAGTACCTCCATTCCACGTCCTCCAACCGCAACCCTCAGAAATGATCCACATACTGTACCCATTGTCCCTACTTTCACCATTCCTCAACCGGCTCTTGCTCAAAAGTCCAACAATGATCCACAACCGAATTCTCATGATGCTCAACATTACTCCCTAGAAATGACTTTCAAGGTTCCAGATTCATACAAGCATACTCCTCAAAACATGTTCCCAGTTGAGATCGAAAAGCCCGACAAGAATATAGAACAAGAGGAAATGACCAGAAAAATGAAGAGCTTGGAACAAACCATGAGAAACATACAGGGTTTGGGAGGCCACAAGAGTGTGTCATTTAACGATCTATGCATGTTCCCCCATGTCCATTTGCCACCCGGTTTATAGACCCCCAAGTTTGATAAGTATGACGAGCATGGTGATCCCATTGCCCATTTGAATAGGTACTGTAATCAATTAAGGGGAGCAGAAGGCAAACAAGAATTACTCATGGCTTATTTTGGGGAAAGTTTGACTGGAATTGCTTCAGAATAGTTCATAAATAAAGACATCTCTCACTGGCATGTGTGGAACGACATGGCTCAAGATTTTGTCCAACAGTTTCAGTACAATATTGATATAGTGCCAGACCGTTCCTCTCTCGTCAACATAAAGAAGAAACCAACAGAAAGCTTCAGAGAATATGCAATCAAGTGGAGAGAGCAGGCTGCTAGGGTCAAACCACCAATGAAAGAGGAAGAAATGATTGACTATTTTCTCCAAGCTCAGGATCCTGATTACCTCCATTATATGTGAGCCGCCATTGGTAAACCTTTTGCTGAGGTGATTAAGATCGGGGAAATAGTTGAGAATGACATGAAATCGGGAAAAATTGTGAGTCAGGCAGCCCTTAAGGCTACCACGCAAGCAATTCAAAGCGGGTCAGGCAGTTTCGGAAACCAGAAAAAGAAAGAGGAAGGATCCATGACGGCATCTGGGTTCAGAGGAGTTCAAAGAGAGGTAGTTCCTTCTTATGTGCAGTTCCAACAAGGACAATCCAATTCTCCTCAAAATTACTATCCACCTCAGGTTCCTCGTTACTCAGTTCCTTCACAACAATACACAGTGTTTAATGCTCAGGCTTATGTTAGGCCTCCCAATCACCAGCAATGGCGGGCACCGATCCCACAAGGCTCCCGTCAACTTCGCCCAAATTTTCAGGCATTTTATAATCCTCGTCCCCGACAAGGATATGTGAGAGAGGAGGAGACAAAGAAAGAGTTCACCCCAAGTGGAGAATCGTATACAAGCCTATTTCAAAAAATGATGCAATTGAAGTTGATTGAACCTGTCATGCCGCGTTATGTGAATCCAAATTCAAAAGGTTTTGACTCAAATGCAAGATGTGAGTATCACTCAAACACCCAAGGTCATAGTACCGAAAATTGTTGGACATTAAAGAAAGCCATTGAAAATTTGATCGAAGCAAAGGCAATTGTCGTGACAAACAATGAGGATACTCCTAATATCACAAACAATCCACTCCCAACTCATGATAATACACATTTTATTGGGATGATTTGTNTGAAAACTTGATTGATGCAACGCCAATTGTGGTAACAAACAATGAGGATACTCCTAATATCAGAAACAATCCACTCCCAAATCACAATAATACACATTTTATTTGGATGATTTGTGATGATCGGGATTATAAGCAGTCTGGCAAGACAGAGATGGTTTTTGGAACCATAGGGCAAGAGCCAAAAGTGATAGTAAGCCCGCCGCAATTGGCACCATTGATTGTGAAAGGTGCAAGCTCTAGTTCAAACCTATGTTCTGAAAAAACGGTTCTCTATGTCTCTGGAAGCACAAAAATCAATTGGGTGGGCCAAAACTTTACATACCTGGCGGCACTCAAAAGATTGTTCCAAATAATGGTTTGAGAAATATAACAGAACTAGTTGTGATCCGACCTGCGGCACAGCTCCCAGTGATAAACACAAAAGCTATTCCTTGGAATTATAACAAGACTGTCATGACATACAAAGGAAAAGAGATAGTTGAAGAAGTAGATGAAATGGGAGGCTTGACCCGCTCTGGAAGGTGCTACTCGCCATAGGACTTGAGAAAATCTAAGCAAGCCAGAGAAAGTCACTTGCCAATGAAAGAACCCGTTGCAGAAAAAGAAGCGGGGGAATTCCTTAAGAAGATGAAAATGCAAGACTACTCAATCATTGACCAACTAAGGAAAACCCCTGCTCAGATATCTTTGTTATCTCTGCTTTTGCACTCGGAAGAACATCGCCGTGTGTTGATCAAAACTTTGAACGAGGCATATGCCTCAGAAAAGACAATGGTGAATCAACTAGAAAAAATGGCTGAAAGATTCTTTGAAGTGAATAAGATTTCTTTTAGCGATGATGATCTGCCTGAGGAAGGGGCTGGGCACAATAAATCTTTGCATCTTATGGTCAAATGTGAGGGGAATTACGTAAAAGGAGTCATGATTGACGGAGGCTCAAGTGTGATGTACGCCCTCTTTAAACTCTACAACAGCTGAACATTGACACTAACAGAATTCAAACTAGTAGTGTCAGCATCAGAGCTTTTGATGGTTCAAGAAGAGACACTATTGGCGAGATCGAACTCACCAGGACAATTGGCCCGGTTTATTTTAACATTGTATTCCAAGTGTTGGATATGAATATTTCCTATAATTTTCTTCTGGGAAGGCCGTGGATCCATATGGCCAGAACTGTACCATCCACCCTACATCAAATGGTCAAGTTCGAGTACGGCAGGCAAGAAATTGTTGTTCATGGGGAGGACGACTCGTCCTTCTATAATGATCTGTCCATTCCATGTATTGAGGCCAAGGAAGGATGTGAATCCCTCATATATCAAGCATTTGAGGTGATTGAGGTGGACAGAGTGGAAGAAGGTAAACCAATTTCGCATCCCCGTCTTTCAGCCACATCTATGATGGTAGCTTGACTGATGTTGAGGAACGACTATGAACAAGGAAAAGGATTAGGATCCTCTCTGCAGGGAATTGTGAACCCAATTGCTCCCTTTTTGAAGAAAGATACATTTGGCTTGGGTTTTAAACCAACATCAGCTGACAAAAATAGAGCTAAGGCCCGCAAAAAGAATGGTTGGAATCTGTCCATACCAATCCCTCACATTGCCTACTATTTTGTCAGGCCACAATTAGAAGAAGTCCAAAATATTTCTACTCAGGATGACATTGATGAAGTCTGTCAGGGTCTCAAGGAGATGTTCTATGAGATCAATATGGTTCAAGTTGGCGAGGGCCCTAGCCGTGCAAGTGTTCAGCTCATTGGTCTAGATACCTCGCTCAACAACTGGGAAGCAACTCCTCTTCCCATCAGGAAGGAGTCTTGGTAGTATATTTTGTTGCTTTTTCTGTATTTGGATTATTTTAAAGGTTGTAATCCAGATATTTTAGTTTAATTGCTTTGCTTTGATGTTAATCCTTCTATCCTTTCAAATCAATGAAATGAAGTTCCAGTTTCATAGTAAAATTATGTCTTATCATTTCCCTAATTTTTGTTAATTTCTTATCATTTTCAGTTTTGTTAATGATGGCTTTAAAAACATGACATGCAAGCGGAATTCATGCCCAGATCTTAAAAAGCTGTCTAATCTCAAAATAATGAATCAAGAAGTTGAGTATGATGAAGATGAGGCTTTAAAGGAAATAAAAAGGGAATTGGATCAATTTGAGAATAAGCCTAAGCCTAACTTAAATGAAACTGAGGCAATTAACCCGGGAAGTCCTGAAGAAACCAGAGAAACAAAAATAAGAATTCATACTGAACAAAGGACGAGAGATGCCATAATTCAAGTTTTGTTCGAGTATAAAGATATATCTGCTTGGCCGTATGATGGAATGCCGGGTTTGAGTGCCAATTTAGTGGTCCATAAGCTTCCAACATATCCTAATTTTCCACCAATCCAGCAAAAACAAAGGAAGTTTAAGACAGACATGAGTGATAAGATCAAAGAAGAAATCACAAAGCAACTAAGTGCAAATGTGATCAGGGTCGTTCGATACACTACATGGTTAGCAAATGTTGTGCCGGTTCCAAAGAAGGATGGGAAAATCAGAGTTTGTGTTGACTATAGGGATTTAAACAAAGCGAGTCCAAAAGACAACTTTCCTCTACCCAACATTCATATCCTTGTTGACAATTGTGCTAAACATGAGATCCAATCTTTTGTGGATTGTTATGCCGGATATCACCAAATTCTGATGGATGAAGAAGATGCAGAAAAGACCGCCTTCACCACTCCATGGGGAACTTATTGTTATAGAGTCATGCCATTTGGTTTGAAGAATGCAGGGGCAACTTACATGAGGGCCATGACTACCATATTCCATGACATGATGCACAACGAGATTGAAGTGTACGTTGATGACGTGATCATTAAGTCCAGAACACAAGATGACCACGTGCAAGACTTGAAAAAGTTCATTGAAAGGCTATGAAGGTACAATCTCAACCTCAATCTGGCCAAATGTGCATTTGGAGTTCCTTCTGGGAAACTTTTGGGTTTTATAGTTAGTCGATGAGGCATTGAGTTAGATCCCTCAAAGATAAAGACCATTCGAGAGCTTCCTGCCCCAAAGAATAAAAAAGAAGTCATGAGTTTACTCGGGAGGTTGAACTACATCAGTAGGTTCATCGCGCAACTTACAACCACATGTGAGCCTATTTTCAAGTTGCTGAAAAAAAACGCTGCTATCAAGTGGACAAATGAGTGCCAAGAAGCTTTTGATAAGATCAAAGAATATTTGTCAAATCCCCCTGTTTTGGTACTGCCGGAACCTGGTAGGCCTCTGTTCTTATATCTGTCAGTAATGGATAGCTCTTTTGGTTGTGTTCTTGGTCAACATGATGCCACAGGCAAAAAGGAACAAGCAATCTATTATTTGAGCAAAAAGTTCACCACCTATGAGGCAAAATATACTCTTTTGGAAAGGACATGTTGCGCCTTAACTTGGGTCGCCCAGAAGCTTAGACATTATCTTTTGGCCTATACAACTTACCTCATATCCCGAATGGATCCCCTGAAGTACATCTTTCAGAAGCCGATGCCAACAGGCAGATTGGAAAAATGGCAAATCTTGCTCACAGAGTTTGATATTGTTTATGTCACTCGTACAGCCATGAAAGCACAAGCTTTGGCTGATCATTTGGCAGAAAACCTGGTTGATGATGAGTATGAATCATTGAACACATACTTCCCAGATGAAGAGGTTAATTTAGTTGAAGAAGCAGTCCCAGATGACAGTCAAGTTTGGAAACTATACTTTGATGGGGCGGTCAACATCAAAGGCGTAGGGATTGGGGCAATTCTTGTATCACCCACCGGGAAACATTACCCTACCACGGCGCGACTTCGTTTCTTCTGTACAAATAACATGGCAGAATATGAAGCTTGCATCATGGGTCTGAACATGGCAATAAATCTAAATGTGCACAAACTATTGGTGATGGGAGATTCAGATTTGCTTATTCGGCAGGCTCAAGGTGATTGGGAGACTTGAGATATCAAGCTCATTCCATATAGACAATGTGTGGAAGATATTAGCAAAAGGTTCAAGTCCATCGAGTTCAGGTACATTCCCAGGTTTCACAATGAATTAGCTGATGCCTTGACCACCCTGGCCTCAATGCTTCCATATCCGGGTAATACTCACATTGACCCATTGGAAATTCAAATTCGGGATCAACATGGTTATTGCAATACAATTGAAGTAGAACTAGATGGTGAACCATGGTACCATGATATTAAACAGTATATGAAAACAAGAGGATATCCGGAACATGCTAATAGCGATCAAAAGAGAACTATTAGGCGACTCTCTAATGGTTTCTTTTTGAGTGGGGAAATCCTATACAAAAGAACTCCGGATTTGAATTTGTTGAGATGTGTGAACGCGAAAGAAGCTGAAATGATTATGAATGAGGTGCATTCGAGAGTTTGTGGTTCACACATGAATGTGTATGTTCTAGCAAAGAAAATCCTTCGAGCAGGATATTATTGGCTTACTATGGAGCGAGATTGCTGTCGTTTTGTCCGCAAGTGCCACCAATGTCAGATTCACAGCGATTTGATTCACTCGCCTCCTTCAGAATTATATCCTATGTCGGCTCCTTGGACTTTTGTTTCTTGGGGAATGGACGTCATCGGCCCAATCGAGCCAAAAGATTCAAATGGGCGCAGATTCATCTTGGGTGCAATTGATTACTTCACCAAATGGGTGGAAGCTATTACATTGAAAGTGGTTACCAAGAAAGCAGTAGTAAACTTTGTTCACTCCAACATCATATGTCGTTTCGGTATTCCAAAAACCATTATTACAGATAATGCTGCTAATTTTAATAGTCATCTGATGAAGGAGGTATGCGAACAATTTAAAATAGAGCATCGCAATTCTACTCCTTACCGGCCCAAAGCTAATGGAGCTGTTGAAGCTGCGAACAAGAACATCAAGAAGATTCTTAGGAAGATGGTCCAAGGGTTTAGACAATGGTACGAGAAACTGCCTTTTGCTCTTTTGGAATACCGGATGACTGTCCGTACATCAGTTGGCGCAACGCCCTACTTGTTGGTTTATGGCACTGAAGCAGTCATACCGGAGGAAGTTGAGATTCCTTCTCTCCAAATAATTGTTGAAGCAGGAATTGAGGACACTGAATGGGTTAAGTCCCGACTAGAACAGTTGAATTTAATTGATGAAAAGCGTTTGGCAGCAGTTTATTTTGGGCAGCTATACCAACAAAGAATGGCACGCACTTACAATAAAAAAGTGCGCCCAAGAAAATTTGAGGTGGGACAACTTGTTTTGAAACGTATCTTTCCGCACCAGGAAGAAGCAAAAGGAAAGTTCGCCCCAAATTGGCAAGGTCCTTACCTCGTCAAGAAAGTATTGTCAAAAGGAGCTCTACACTTGGCAGATATTGAAGGAAAGGTGACTGACATATCTGTCAATGCAGATGCGGTCAAGAGATACTATGTCTGACATGCCTCTGTGGGGGAATTTTTACACTTAGCATTCTCAGGTTGGGATGACGAAAGGCTATCATTCTCGCTATCCAAACACTGGTCAACCCTAGTTAACCCTTTGAAGCCTTGTTTATATTTCTTTGTTTTCCCCTCTTTTGGAACCAGTGTACTTGGTCTTAGAAAGAAAAAAAGAGAGAAAAAAAATCATCAAAACAAGTTCATGTTAATTGAACTACGTCTGACCTGATTCCGAAAGGATATGTAGGCAGCCTCACTCTAGGGTTCGGTCACACTAAAACAAAAATCCACATTTCCCAGTATTCAAAGAAATTGGGGCATGATTTTATTTTATTTTTCGACGTCTTTTTCCATCAAAATGGTTCCAAAAGTTGTAATTTGGTTCAATAGTTCTTTTTACCTTTCCCTTTTAAGACCTTCTGATCAACTTTAGAGAATGCTAAGTTGGTATATTACGGTGATGCCTCGGCCATTGTAAAGAGAGAGAAATAAAATGAGAGAGTCTTATTGGTGAAAACCCTCACGGGCACCATAAGGCAATATTGAGTTGAGAGAAAGACAAATGAGAGAGTCTTATTGGTGAAAATCCTCACGGGCACTATAAGGCGATAGTGAGTTGAGAGAAAGGCAAATGAGAGAGGTCAATTGATGAAAACACACAAAGGGTTCGGTTGATCGACTAAGATCTTCATATATCATGGCACAAGCATGGTTAAGACAAAGAACTCAGTTTTAAGGTGAAGTTTACAACGGATTTTGAGAGATAGACGGTTCAGACGGATCGGACATCCAGTCCAAAGTGCATGTCATGTTCATTAAAGTCAACATATTCCTCCAGATAAGTCCTTTCTATTTTTATTCTTTGAAAGGTGCACTTCTTGATTAAGTTGTAATACCTATTAGTTCACTTTCTTGTTTTCTTTCGTACTATTCTTTTTGAGTCCTCTTCAGTCGAATTTTGTCAAAGAAAAGCAAAGAAAAGGCCGCAAAATTGGTTACAGTTTCCCTGTTATATGAAGCAAAACTTTCTGGGCATGAACAACATAGGCAAAGGCATAAAGCCACCTTTGATTTTCCCTGAGGAGCAAAAGGCTTGAAGGACAGAACAATGTGTCAAGGGTCGACAAAAGTTACTCAGTTAGAAGTTGTTTTGGGAGCATGGTTGTTTGCACCATAAACACACATGGTGATAGGCAAAAAGTAGTCAAGTGTTGCTGTTGAGAAAGAAGATCTTCAGAAAGTAAAGACAGAATCTCCCGGCAATTTGTACGACCAATGACAGAGTCAATTTTTCTAACAAGTGTAATGGACGCAAGGTCAAGTCGCCCAAGAAATCAAGACCACAAACTGACCACCATTTTCAAACTAACAAATTTTTCTCTGTTCAGAACAGGAACATGACAATTTTAGGAAACAGTTCGTGAAAAGACGAACATCACCAAGTGAAGTTCTCAAATCCTTAGTTTTTTTTCTAATATACATGTAATCATGTTATTCTTAGTTTCATTATAGGGAATCAATACCCTATCTTCAACATAGGGTACCACATCCCCTAGTCGCATTATTTTCTGCCTACATAGGGTACAACATTCCCTAGTAGAATCTTAGAGAGACAACAACCTCATCTTATTGCCAACACAGGGTACTACATCCCCTGGTTGCATTTCTTATTGCTAACATGGGGTACTACATCCCCTGGCTGCATTACTTTCTGCCAACATAGGGTACGAAATTCCCTAGTAGAATCATAGGGCTCCGCAAGCCTCATTTTATTGCAAACATAGGGTACGACATTCTGTAGTAGCATCTTAGAGCGCCATGAGCCTCATCTTATCACCAACACAGGGTACTGTAACGACCCAGCCGGTCGTTTTGTGTGTTGGGACTCCGTTCCTGTGAATGACTCTTCCCATAGCGACTACTCGTGCCTTATGACTTGTGTGGGCAGGTAATTCGAGATTCAGAAGTGATTTGGCCAGTTCAGGAACACTTGGTTCCTAAAGGCTAGCCTATTTGGCTGATTTTGGCTCCGAGCAGCATTTTGAGAAAATGACCTCGGAATCAAGTTCTGACAGCTCCAGCAGCTCCGGATGATGATTTCGGACTTGGGAGTGTGTTCGCCTCGGGTTTCTGATGACCCGGGAGTATTTCGGCACCTGAATTGGAATTCAGGATTTCATATGATTTGGAATTCAGCCTGGAATTGGACCTCGTGATATCATGGTCCGAATGGAATTCCGGAACTGGCAATAGTTCCGTACAGTCATTTATGACTTGTCCGCAAAATTTGGGGTCATTCCGAGCAGTGTAGACCCGTTCGGCGTATTGATGAGCCGTTGAAATTTTTCTTGAAATCCTAAGTTTGATCTAAGGGGTTTTGGAGAGTGATTCTTGGTTTGAATGATGTTTTTAGTGTTCTGGGAGCTCGAGCAAGTCCGTCATGTGATTTGGGACTTGTTGGTATAATTTGTCGAGGGCTCGGGTGGGCCCAGGGGTCTCCCGGACCCCGATCGGGGTCAAAAACCAGCAAAACTCATAGCTGGTGGGAATTTACTGGTGTGACCGCACCTGCGGTCCATGAGCCGCAGGCGCGAGGTTCGCACCAGCGGAAATGCCTTAGCAGGTGCGGCTCCAGCCGCAGGGGCGATCCTCTTCCCGCAGGCGCGGCTCTGCAGGCGCGGACAAAAGCCCGCATGCGCGACTTTCCCCAGGGGCCCAGGCCATCGCAGGTGCGGACAATTTCCCGCAGGTGCGAGTCCGCACCTGCGATCCAAAGTCCGCAGGTGAGGGAATTTCCCCCAGTGCCCAGGCCTTTTTTTTCGCAGGAGCGGCCCTTTTTCCGCAGGTGCGAGTCCGCACCTGCGATCCAAAGGTCGCAGGTGCGGAAACTGCTGGGCAG
>ML286621.1:2729-41394 GCA_005239495.1 Nicotiana undulata
CACCCCTGGAGCCTTCTAGTTTCATTTTGCTCAGTCTTTTGTCCCAGACTGAGGCTTGTATATTTATGTATATATATTTCAATTGTTGTATCTATGTAGCCGCCCGTTGACACTGTGACACTAGTCTTGGCACACACTTGTTGTAGTTGTGTTGGGTTGCGGGGTTGTATATATTTGGCCTAGCTGTGGTTGAACTTGTATCTACGGCCTTACCTCATATCGCTGCTATATTACGCATTATATTTGTTATAAATTGTAAATAATAGGAATATCGAGTTCTGGGGTAGTAACTCCTCGGGAGTTATATGTTGGCTTGCCTAACCTCGCCGTTAGGTGCCATCACGACCTGAACTAGGTTTTGGGTCGTGACAGGAAGAATTCACAAATTTGCTCCTCATTTGTATTTAGTCTTTAGTCGCTGAAGAGGTCACAAGCAAAGGAGCTTGTGTGTCTTCAGGTTTATTGTTAGGATCTATGTCTATTAATATCTTCTTAAGGGATAAATAAATCATATGGCTTAAATATGTCATTATGGACATATTTAGTAAATAGCTATCCCTGTTTGGCTCAATCAGTGGGTAGTATGTGTAGTTCTTAAATTTATACTAATATTGACATCTCGGGGACTGAATCTGGCCCATTCATAGTCAGGTTCACCCTCTTAGGATGCATAAAAATCTGTTTGGTTGTTTGGAAATAGCTAAAGAACGCATTCTTGAACTACAAAGGTTGAATCACACAACATTGTTGAGGCTTGCAAAGGAGCAAAAACTCGTTTTTACCTTGTCTTTTTTTTAGAACTTGTATTTTGAGTAGAAAAACTGTATTTAGTTTAGTTCTAATTTCATATATATGTTTGTAAAAAGGGACTGGACATTATTCATATTCAGCTCTATTGTTTCATTTCGCCTTTGATAAAGTTTTTCTCAAATGAACAAGAATAGATCTTACTCCCCTAAAGCATTTTGTGTGAAAATTAGATCCCTGCAAACATTTGTTGAAGTTCTGGAAAAACAAACACTTTGTGGTTCAACAATTTTCGAAAAAACAAACAGGAAGTAGTGACTTTAAAACGCTTTCTTTTCAAGTCCTTAAGTAGATGTATAAACGCTCAAAACTAGGATTAAATATGTAGAAATTATGACTTAAAAGGCATGCAAAATTAGTGAAACTGTTAAGTAACAATGAAGAATTTTCTCAGTAGCTACTTTGATCTAAAGCAATTTTGGAAAAACTTTATTTATGCTTTTGACAAAATATACCCTGTTCTATTCTCTCCATCTCCTTGTTTCTTCAGCAGTTTCGATAATTACATGATGATGAACTGTGAAAACTGAATATGTCCATTCATTTTTGTTGTCATGAATTAGTAATTTGATGGGGTTCTTCTTATTAAACTTTTCATTGGTTGACGTTGTTTTGGATAGAGTCATGCGCCCTTATTTCCCTCATAATCAACCATAGTTTAGGATTTGGCCAAAAGGGATAAACAGTTGATCAGGGCCAATATATGGCCATAGCCCGAGTATCTTGTCGTTTAGGTTAGCGATTTCAATCTTCACATACCTTCTAGGTAGAATCATACCTTTAGCTTGAAATTTGATAGAGAATCAAATGTTATTCCAAAATTACCATAATCTACACTCGGGAGTGGCAACTCATGCCCCCGACCCTCAACTCCAAACAACTAATAAAACACATATAGCAACCACGGGTGCATTTCATGTGACGTGTATTCCATATGTTCAAAAATAACAAGTGCACATCATCGTGACTTGTTCAAGATAAATCCATAAACGTCTTAATTAATCTATAAACTAAAACGCTCTTTCAAAAAATAGAAAACATAAAGAACGATCGAATATTGCCTCAAATAGGCACTGTAAAACCGTCATGACCAATAGTCTTGATTACGTAATCTACACTCGTGTTCGACAACTCATGTCCCCGTATTCAAACTTCAAATCATAATAAAATCACGTGTTGCGATTACGGGTACATTTCATGTGGCGTAATTGTAATACGTTCAAAAGAATAACAAGTGCACGTTCTCGTGACTTGTTTTCAAGATAAATCCATACTTATCAAAAGCGTTTAAAAGTTAAAAGGCTAAGCACGCAATAGTTTAAAACACGTAAACAATCAGACAATTTAGGCCAAAATGTTAATAGTTAAGCGACCGTGCTAGAACCATGGAACTCGGGAATGCCTAACATCTTCTCCCGGGTTAACAGAATTCTTTACTCGGATTTCTGGTTGCAGACAACTTAAAACAGAGTCAAACTTCCTCGGATTGGAATTTTCAAAACAAAACGGTGTCCCGGAGAATCGTCAAAAATACGGGTGGCGACTCTGAAATAATAATAAATTCCAAAATCCGAATAATGTCACTTTAATTGGAAAAACTCCCTTATTACCCTTACTGGTGAAAAAGGAGGTGTGACATTCACAATAACTATCTCTAGACATCCTGTTTAGGTTAAGCAATGGCATTAAATGTCAATATTTGCATTAGAGACCATGCTACTTTAGGGCTTTAATTATCAGCATGTTCATGTTATCTATGCCAAATTCATGTGTTAAAACATATTGTATTGGACACTTAGAAATCATGTGCTAGGTTCAGTAACTTAACAAATTACGCTTTTGTATGTACTGTTTCGAGTCAAAAGGACGTGTGATAGGCAAATCTCGCTAAAATAAGTTGCGCTTACTGAAAACGTTTGTGCATTTAAAAAACAACATGCATAGGTTTGCATACTCACCATCCTGCCTGCATTTAGATATCATGCTTCGTAGGACTTGCATCCGTACTTGTTTAAATACCCACTTCTCTACCACGACTAAGTCTAAACAGGTTCATCCCGACTATTCACTAGCTAAAACAGGATGACTGGAGTATTTCTACACACTTAGGCAAGCCTTAGGTATCAACATTTTTAAAAATGGACAATGTTTTCTCTGTGCATAACTTGGCTAATTCTAGATAAGAATTCATAGTTTAAAACTGACCAGGTTATTTCTTCTAAAACTCAGTAATTAATCTGTCCCGCTATTGTATTCACATGTAGCCATCCTGTATTAGGTTCTGAAATTTGAGACCTCTTTGTGTTTGAATCGTGCTAATCATGTGTATTGACTTGTGCAGGGATATATGAGACTCGTATCTGCTTCTATGTGTGCCCTATATTTTGCAGTCCTAACTGTTTTATTTGTCGCTTAGAATTTTTCCCTTTAAACCTAGGGGTTCAACCTAGTACCTACCCTGTAGGAATAGTAGTCCTAACTTCATCCAGGACTGATAGGATGGGACGGGTAAGCGCACACAATAAGCTTCGTGACCAACATACGATCTAAATACCTTCAAGGGGTGGGAAGGGTAGAATATGGATATGATGACCGGTGCGCTAATACCATGTGTAGATCTGCCTATCGGGTATTGCATTGATGTGATCCATATTACCTTAAACCTAGGATGTCTTTTCTCAAATATTTACCTTTGATTTCTTTCAAATTTCTAATGAACTTCCATACTTGTTTGAAATCTCCTCTTATATGAGCCGTACTTGTTATTTGCTTATTGTCCGAATTCACAAAACCACTTGGCCGGGAGCCACAATTGTGGATCCTGAGGGGTGCTTAATACCTTCCCCTTGAGATAACTTCAAGCCCTTACCCAATCTCTGGTAATGCAAACTAGTCTTATGAGTTAACTAATCTAGGTGCCCTAACGCACCATAAAAATTGTTAGGTGGCGACTCTTCCTTTTAACCCTTTTAACCTTCAAAAAGAGTTGTCCAAAATTTAATAAACCCGATCTCTCCGCTTTAAGGGGGAAAAAAGGGGGCGCGAAACCTGACAAGTATGTATTCATGATACGGACTCGCTCGAATTCTCGGAACGCGAAAAACAACAGCGAAACTACGAATCCGACCCAAAAACAAATTGAATCAAACTTTGAACTTCAAGTTCTAGAATTGACTTTCAACACGCCGAACCTACCTATACTACTCAGAATGACACCAAATTTTGCGACCAAGTAATAAATGACATAATGGGACTATTCCCAGTCTCGGAATTTCGTTTGGACCTAGATAATACAAAAACACGTTCCAACATCAATTATTGAACTTAAGGAATCATATTTCACTATTTGGCGCCGAAACGCTCCAGGGTCATCCAAACCCGTTGCGAACATACCCCCAAGTCTGAAATCATGACACAAACCTAAAGGAAACTTCGAATCTCGATTTCGAGTTCGTTTACTAAAAATGTTGACCGAAGTCAAACTTGGCCTTTAAGGCCAACCTTAAGGAATTAAGTGTTCCTATACCACTCCAAACTCCTCCAAATCCTGAACCACCCATCCCCGCAAGTCATAAATCAGTAAAAGAAACTACGAGAAGTCTCATTTAGGGGCACGGGGTCCTAGAACAAAAAACGACCAGTCGGGTCGTTACATTCTCCACCTCTTAAACAAACCTTCATCCTCGAACGGGTCTAGAATCATACCTGGAGTGCTGAATAAGTGTGGATATCTGCTCCGCATGTCTTCCTCGGACTCCCAAGTCTCCTCCTTAAGTGGTTTGTCCCTCCACTGGACCTATACAGTGGAAACCCTCTTGGACCTCAATTGGCGATCCTGCCTGTCAATAATTGCAACTGGCTCCTCCTTGTAGCCCAACCTCTCATCTAGCTGAATAGTGCTGAAATCTACCACGTGAGAGAAGTCGACGTGGTATCTTCGGAGTATGGACACATGAAAGACCGAATGAACCCCTGATAAACTAGGAGGTAAAGCAAGCTCATAAGCAACCTCTCCAACTCTCCTCAACACCTATAATGGACCTATAAACCTTGGGCTCAACTTTCCCTTCTTCCCAAACCTCATAATACTCTTCATTGGCAAGACTTTCAACAGAACCTTCTCTCCCTCCATAAATGATACATCACACGCCTTCTGATCCGCGTAACTCTTGTGTTTGGACTGTGTTGTGCGAAGCCTCTCCTGAATCAACTTCACTTTCTCCAAAGAAACCTTCACCAGGTCAATGCCATATAACTTAGCCTCACCAGGCTTAAACCATGCGATGGGAGAACGACATCGCCGACCATACAAGGCCTCAAATGGAGCCATCTCAATGCTGGACTGATAACTATTGTTATAAGCAAACTCGGCCAAAGGCAAGAACTGGTCCCACTGTCCTCCAAAGTCAATCACACATGCCCTGAGCATGTCCTCCAATATCTGAACTGTCCGCTCCGACTGCCCGTCAGTTTGAGGGTGAAATGCTGTGTTGAGCCCTACCCGGGTGCCCAACTCACTCTGTAATACTCTCCAGAAGTGCAAGGTGAACTGAGGACCTCGATATGATATAATGGACACAGGCACACCGTGCAACCGAACTATCTCCCGAAGGTAGATCTGGACCACTCTCTCCGAAGTATAAGTGGTAGCTAGTGGAATGAAATGTGCCGACTTGGTCAACCTGTCCACAATGACCCAAACCGCATCAACCTTCCGTAATTTCTGAGGCAACGCAACTACGAAGTCCATAAGGATGCGCTCCCATTACAACTCAGGTATAGGCATCTACTGAAGCAGGCCTCCTGGCCTCTGGTTGCTGGCAATTTAAACACATAGCCACATACTCCACTATGTCTTTCTTCATCCGCCTCCACCAAAAATATTGCTTCAAGTCACGATACTGTT
The DNA here is from genome assembly GCA_005239495.1 of Nicotiana undulata. Lineage (NCBI taxonomy): Eukaryota > Viridiplantae > Streptophyta > Magnoliopsida > Solanales > Solanaceae > Nicotiana > Nicotiana undulata. The sequence goes on from ML286621.1 coordinate 8,443, forward strand.
TTGTAGCACCAGGATGAGTAGAATACCGTGAACTCTAAGCCTCCTCTAGAATCCTCTCTCTCAGGCCATAAACATTAAGGACACATAAGCCACCCTGAAGTCTCAGAACACCAATAATGATGACTGAGCAACCACACGTGCAAGAACTCGGCTGGGCTCTGAAAGGTCTAACCTCACCAAGCGATTAGCCAAGGACTGAGTGTCCAAAGCTAGAGGTCTCTCCTCTGCTGAAATGTAAGCCAAGCTACCCATACTCTCCACCTTTCTGCTTAAGTCATCTACAACAACATTCACCTTGCCTAGATGATAAAGAATGGTGATGTCATAATCCTTCAGCAACTCAAGCCACCTGCGCTGCCTCAAATTGAGATCCCTCTGCTTGAACAAGTGCTGCAAGCTACGGTGGTCCGTATAAACCTCACAAGGCACCCCATACAAATAATGCCTCCAAATCTTAAGAGCATGAACAATCGCCGCCAACTCCAAATCGTGCACAGGGTAGTTTTTATCATGAACCTTCCGCTGACGTGAGGCATATGCAATAACTCATCCCTCCTGCATCAACACACATACCAAACTAACGCGTGAAGCGTCGTAATAAACCGTATACATCCCAGTTACGGAAGGAAATACTAGAACTGGTGCTGAGGTCAATGCTGTCTTGAGCTTTTGAAAGCTCGCCTCACACTCGTCGGACCATCAGAATGGGGCATTCTTCTGAGTCAATCTAGTCAGAGGAGCTGCAATGGATGAAAAACCCTCCACAAATTGAAGATAATAACCTGCTAGACCCAAGAAGCTCCTGATCTCTGTAGCTGAAGTAGGGCGTGGCCAACTCTGAACTGCCTCAATCTTCTTAGGATCAACCTTGATACCCTCTCCGGATACCACATGTCCCAAGAATGCCACAGAATCCGACCAAAACTCACACTTGGAGAACTTAGCATACAACTTCTAATCCCGCAAGGTCTGGAGCACAACTCTCAAATGCTGCTCGTGCTCTCCCAGGCTATGTGAGTAAATCAGAATGTCATCAATAAAGACAATGACAAAAGAATCAATATAAGGCCTGAACACCCTGTTTATCAAGTCCATAAATGTTGTTGGGGCATTAGTCAAGCATAAGGACCTCATCTGGAACTCATAATGACCATATCTCGTACAAAAGGTCGTCTTCGGAACATCCGAGTCCCGAATCTTCAGCTGATGGTACCCCGATCTCAAGTCAATCTTAAAAAACACCTGAGCACCCTGCAACTAGTCAATAAAATCATCGATACGCGGCAACTGGTACTTTTTCTTGATGGTGACCTTGTTCAACTGGCGGTAATCAATACACATCCGCATAGTTCCATCCTTCTTCTTCACAAATAACACTGGTGCACGCTAAGGCGATACTCTCGGTCTGATAAACGCACTAGCTAACAACACCTCAAGCTGTTCTTTCAATTCCTTCAATTCTTTCAAAGCCATACGGTATGAGGGAATAGATATAGGTTGGGTGCCTGGAGCTAAGTCAATGCAAAAATTGATGTCATGATCCGGTGGCATGCCTGGAAGGTGTAAAGGTAATATATCAACAAACTCTCGAACTACTGGCACTGAATCAATCGTGGAAGACTCGTTGGTGGTGTCCCGCACATAAGAAAGATAAGCCAAACAAACCTTCTGGACCATATGTAGAGCCTTCATGAAGGAAATAACCCCACTAACTGCACTAACTGAGGAACCTCTCCACTCCAATCTTGGCAACTCGGGCATGGTTAGAGTAACAGTCTTGGCATGGCAATCTAGAACAACATGATAAGGAGATAGCCAATCCATGCCCAGGATGACCTCAAAATAAACCATATCAAGCAACAGGAGGTCCGTTATGGTCTCGAACCCATAGAATATAACCACACAAGACCGATAAATCTGGTCCACAACCACAGAATTGCCCACAGGAGTGGACACATAAACAGGAGTACCCGGGGACTCACGGGGAATATCTAGGATATGAGAAAACAACGTTGATACATATGAATAAGTGGATCTTGGATCAAATAATACCGAGGCATCTCTACCGCATACTGAAATAATACCTGTGATCACGACATCTGAGGCCACTACATCTAATCTGGACGGAATAGCGTAGAATCTAGCTGGAACGTCGGATGACTGACCTCCACCGGAATAAACAGGAGCTGACTGGGCTCCCCCTACCTGGCCTCCACCTCTGGGATGACCCCTACCAACCTGTCCTTCACCTTTGGGTGGCCGAACCACTGGTGTTGACCTCATAGGCTGGTGACCCTGTTGCACTGCCTTTCCCCGAAGTCTAGGACAATACCTCTTCATATGTCTTGGATCCCCACACTCATAACAACCTCCTGGTACCATGGCCTACTGCCCTGAAGAAGAACCCTGAATAGCTGGAGGGCGATGTGAACCCTCTAGCATAGCACTGAAGTAAAGGCTGGAAGACCCCTGATGACCAGAATATCCGCCGGAGGAACCCTGAATAGCGTGAGGGCGGTAAGAACTCTCCCGATATAGCGCTAAAATAAGCCCTCGCTGGAACACCTCGGGGAGGTGGTGGGGATGCTGAATATGGAGGCCTACAAGTCTGGCCCCTACCGAACTGACCTCTGCCCCTGGCTGGAGCACCTCTGAAATCCCTAGAAAATCTAGCTCTCTTATCCTGCTGACTCTACACTCTACCCCTCGATCGATAAACCTCAATCTGACGAGCAATCTCGACTACAAACTGATAAGGAGTCCCCATCTACACCTCTCGGGCCATGTTGGCCCTAATACCTGAGTGCAACCCAGCTACAAATCGTCGCACTCTCTCTACAGCAGTAAGAAGTATCATGAGTGCATGACGAGACAACTTAGAAAACCTAGCCTCATAGTTAGTCATTGACATCTGACCCTACTCCAGCTGCTCAAACTGATACCGCAGCTCTTCCCTCTCAGAGGGTGGGATATACCTGTCCAAGAACAACTGAGTGAACTGCTCCCAAGTAAGGGGAGGAGAATCTGCCAGTCTTCCAAGAATATAGGACTGCCACCACATGCGGGCCCTGCCCTCTAACTTGAAGGTAGTGAAATCAACTCCATGGGACTTCAGTATCCTCATGTTGTGCAGTATGTCCCTGCACCTATCAAAAATGTCCTGTGCTTCCTCATGAAGCTCACCTCCGAAGATAGGAGTGTGTAATTTGGTCAATCTATCCAATAGCTTCTACGGATCGCCGTCCGCAAATGGCCTGGGCTCAGGTGCTGCTGCTACTGGCTGGGCCCACGGGCAGTGTACCCGGGGTTTGATATACTACTGCGGCATGACCTGCGACCTGAGCAGTAGGGGTCTGGGTCCGCCCTCCCGGGTTTGGAACGTCGGATGCGCGTGTCCACACTATTTGTGAGAGAATAGAAGAGTGAGATTTAGTATACCATCAACTGCACGATAGAAGATGAATAAAGAGAGATTTCCTATCACCCTATAGACTCCCGAAGATAAATACAGACATCTCCGTACCGATCCACAAGACTCTATTGGGTTTTCCCGTAACTTGTGAGACCTACATGAACCTAGAGCTCTGATACCATGTTGTCACGATCCAAATTCTAAATCAGGTCGCGATGGCACCCAACACCGTTTTCAGGCAAGCCAACATCGATTTACTAGTGAGTTTCATTTAATTTACCAAAACATTTCCAATAATTAGTTGATTTAGATTTAAGACATTAAGCAAAACGGATAACTTAGGCAATCTTAAACAGAAATAGCCATGAAAGTCATAATTAATATTTACAGCCCAAAATAATGTCTACTAACGTGTGTGCCAGGAACTAGTGTCACAAGTCTACAGGCATCTAGTAGAGCGAGAATCCAAAAGAAATACAAGTCTGTCCTACTGTCTGAGAAAATATAGACAGATATAATAAAAGAAAGAAAAACAACTCCAAGGTGCTGCTGGAAGTTGTCAGAGAAAGCAGCTCACCGAGAAGCCTCGACCAGGTATAAATCAGGAACGAGCTCCGGACTGATACCAAGATGCACCTGCCTTAGAACATGGTTCATTAAGTACAGAGTGTAGCATGAGTACATAAAATAATGTGCACCCAATAAGTATCCAGTCTAATCTCGAAGAAGTAGTGCAAGAGGTCGACTTGACACTTACTAGGGTCCAAACAGTATAATTATGTGTATAACTTAAAGAGAGTAACAAGTACACATGAATAGTAGGACAGTGAATATCTAGCATGTTATGAAACCTACGTCGAGTCGGAACTCTAACATACAAATTTCAAATCTATCATTTCAAGTCATTTAACAGTTTAAGTCATGAATAATATCAAACAAGCAGCATGCGCACAGTATATCAGAAGGTAAGGTTTGGGACAACATAATAGTAAATGTGCACTGCCGGAGGGTCGAACAGCGCGAACCATAGATGCATCTATTAACCTACCGTGGCATACGAACCACTCCCATGAGAGTAGTGGAACAATCACTCCGCTCGCGGAATATATATATTGGGAAGTGGTCACACTTAAACATAACATTTTTTTTCTTTAAACTCTTTTTCAAAAAATAATTATGATTCGTCTGAAAACACCTATTAAGAGAACTTCATGAAACACATTTACATGCGAAGGAATTACAAGGCATATAGTAAATTATGAAATTCACAAGTCATGGTGTAAACCTAACTACCCGGACATAACAAGAATAGTCACTACGCACGGACTCTCGTCACATCGTACGTACGTAGTCCACGCACTTAATATCACATAATCATTTATTTCACCTATATGGACAATTCTCTCTAACGAGGTTAGAAAGGAGACTTACCTCGTGTCAAGTCTACTTCCCAGGTCAAGAATGCGCCCGAAACTCCATATTCGTCGTCCAAGGACTCGAAACTAGCCAAATATTGCATAAATAAATCAATCTATACTAAAAAGTATGAAATTCCCGTATTTAGGTGATTATTTCATCCTAAATTACAAAATCCCAAAATACACACCCAGGCCCACATGCTGGGATTCTGGAAATTTTCGAAGGAAGCAATCACCCATAGCCTAAGGATCAATATTAAATAGTTTTTGTATGATTCCATGATCAATTTCTTGGAAATTTCCCATTTTTATCAAAAACCTAGGTTTTACTCTAAACAATGATTTCTACAAATTTGATGTGTTAATCTACCTAAGAATTCAAGTATTAAACTTAATTTATAGTAGGAATTACTTACCTTATAGTAGCTAGGTCGAATGTCTTCTTTGCAAGGTCTAAAAATCGCCAAGGATGGAAGAAAATGGTGAAAAATGACTAAGCCCCATGTTAAATGGACACGCCCAGCTGCCCCTTATATGCGAACGTGGCAGGGGTTGTGTGTTCGTGAAGGCCAAATAGCCAGGCCTCCTGAGGCCCTTCTATGCAAACGCGGTGGGGTCATGCGAACGCGGAGGCTAGCTGGGCTAGACCTACGCGAACGCGGTGGGAGGGTGCGAACGTAGAGGGTAAAACTTATCCGGCCACTGACTTACCCTATGCGAAAGCAGCGTGCCTATACGAACGCATCGGGTAATTCCACCCCTGTACCACTCCTTCTATGCGAACGCGGAGCACACCCGCGAACGCATAGAAGGAAACAAGACTAAGAAAAATCTAGTGTTTGGCACTTAGCTCCGAGGGGTCCGAAACTCACCCGAGCCCCCCAGGACCCCGACCAAAAGCACTGACAAGTCTGTATTCATGGTACGGACTCACTCGAATTCTCGGAACGCGAAAAACAACATGGAAACTACGAATCCGACCCCAAAACTAAATTGAATCAAACTTTGAACTTCAAGTTCTAAAATTTGCTTTCAACATGCCGAACCTACCTATACTACTCGGAATGAAACCAAATTTTGCGAGCAAGTCATAAATGACATAACGAAACTATTCCAGGTCTCGTAATTCCGTTTGGACCTCGATAATACAAAAACACGTTCCAACCTCAATTTTTGAACTTAAGGAATCATATTTCACTATTTGGCGCCGAAACGCTCCTGGGTCATCCAAAACTCGTTGAGAACATACGCCCAAGTCCAAAATCATCATACGAACCTAAAGGAACCTTCGAATCTTGATTCCGAGTTCGTTTACTAAAAATGTTGACCAAAGTCAAACATTGCCTTTAAGGCTAACCATAAGGAACCAAGTGTTCCTATACCACTCCAAACTCTTCCAAATCCCAAACCACCTGTCCCCGCAAGTCATAAATCAGAAAAAGAAAGTACAGGAAGTCTCATTTAGGAGCACGGGGTCGTAGAACAAAAAATGACCAGTTGGCTCGTTACATTCTCCACCTATTAAAGAAACGTTCGTCCTCGAACGGGTCTAGAATCATACCCGGAGTGCTGAATAAGTGTGGATATCTGCTCCGCATTTCATCCTCGGACTCCCAAGTCGCCTCCTCGACTGGTTTGCCCCTCCACTGGACCTATACAGCGGAAACTCTCTTGGACCTCAACTGGCGATCCTGCATGTCAATAATTACAACTGGCTCATCCTCGTAGCCCAACCTCTCATCTAGCTGAATGGTGTTGAAATCTACCACGTGAGAGAAGTCGGTATGGTATCTCCCGAGCATGGACACATGAAAGACCGGATGAACTCCTGATAAACCGGGAGGTAAAGCAAGCTCATAAACAACCTCTCTAACTCGCCTCAACACCTCGAATGGACCTATAAACCTTGGGCTCAGCTTGCCCTTCTACCCAAACCTCATAATACCCTTCATTGGTGAGACTTCCAACAGAACCTTCTCTCCCTCCATAAATGATACATCACGCGCCTTCTTATCCGCATAACTCTTTTGTCTAGACTGTGCTGTGCGAAGCCTCTCCTGAATCAACTACACTTTCTCCAAAGCATTCTTCACCAGGTCAGTGCCATAGAACTTAGCCTCGCCAGGATCAAACCACCCGATTGGAGAACGACATCGGCGACCATACAAGGCCTCAAACGAAGCCATCTCAATGCTGGAAGTGATAACTATTGTTATAAGCAAACTCGGCCAAAGGCAAGAACTGGTCCCACTGTCCTCCAAGGTCCATCACACATTCCCTGAGCATGTCCTCCAATATCTGAACTGTCCGCTCTGACTTCCCATCAGTTTGAGGGTGAAATGTTGTGTGGAGCGCTACCCGGGTGCCCAACTCACTCTGTAATGCTCTCCAGAAGTGCGAGGTGAACTGAGGACCTCTATTTGATATAATGGACACAGGCACACCGTGCAACTGAATTATCTCCCGAAGGTAGATCTGCACCAATCTCTCCGAAGTATAAGTGGTAGCTACTGGAATGAAATGTGCCGACTTGGTCAACCTGTCCACAATGACCCAAACCTCATCGACTTTCCGTAAAGTTCGAGGCCACCCAACTACGAAGTCCATAGTGATGCGCTCCCATTTCCACTCAGGTATAGGCATCTACTCAAGTAGGCCTCCTGGCCTCTAGTGCTCATACTTAACCTGCTGGCAATTTAAACACCTAGCCACATACTCCATTATGTCTTTATTCATCCGTCTCCACCAGAAATGTTGCTTCAAGTCACGATACATTTTCGTAGCACCAGGATGAATAGAATATCGTGAACTGTGAGCCTCCTCTAGAATCCTCTCTCTCAGGACATCAACATTAGGGACACATAAGCAACCCTGAAGTCTCAAAACATCATCCTCGCCAATAGAAACCTCCTTGGCACCACCCTGTACCATTGTCTCCCGGAGAGCCACCAAGGGCGGATCATCAAACTGTCGAGCCCTGATCTCCACCAATAATGATGACTGAGCAACCACACGTGCAAGAACTCGTCTGGGCTCTGAAAGTTCCAACCTCACCAAGCGATTAGCCAAGGACTGAATGTACAAAGCTAGAGGTCTCTCCTCTACTGAAACGTAAGCCAAGCTACCCATACTCTCTGCCTTTCTGCTTAAGTCATCTACAACAACATTCGCCTTGCCCAGATGATAAAGAATAGTGATGTCATAATCCTTCAGCAACTCAAGCCACCTGCGCTGCATCAAATTGAGATCCCTCTGCTTGAACAAGTGCTGCAAGCTACGGTGGTCCGTATAAACCTCAGAAGGAACCCCATACAAATAATGCCTCCAAATCTTAAGAGCATGAACAATCGCCGCCAACTCCAAATCGTGCACATGGTAGTTTTTATCAAGAACCTTCAGCTGACGTGAGGCATATGCAATAACTCGCCCCTCCTGCAACAACACACATCCCAAACTGACGCGTGAAGTGTCGCAATAAACTGTATGCATCCCAGATCCTTAAGGCAATAGTAGAACTGGTGCTGAGGTCAATGTTGTCTTGAGATTCTGAAAGCTCGCCTCACACTCGTTGGACCATCGGAATGGGGCATTCTTCTGAGTCAATCTAGTCAGAGGAGGTGCAATGGATGAAACACCCTCAACAAATCGGCGATAATAACTTGCTAGACCAAAGAATCTCTCGATCTCTGTAGCTGAAGTAGGGCATGGCCAACTCTAAGCTTCCTCAATATCCTTAGGATCAACCTTGATACCCTCTCCGGATACCACATGTCCCAAGAATGTCACAGAATCCAATGAAAACTTACACTTGGAGAACTTAGCGTACAACTTCTGTTCCCGCAAGGTCTGGAGCACAACTCTCAAATGCTGCTAGTTCTCTCTCAGGCTACGTGAGTAACTCAGAATGTCATCAATAAAGACAATGACAAAAGAATCAATATAAGGCCTGAACACCCTGTTCATCAAGTCCATAAATGCTACTGGGGCATTAGTCAAGCCAAAGAACATCATCAGGAACTCATAATGATTATATCTCGTACGAAAGGCCGTATTCGGAACATCTGAGTCCCGAATATTTAGCTGATGGTACCCCGATCTCAAGTAAATCTTAGAAAACACCTGAGCACCCTGCAACTATACAAACAAATCACCGATACGCAACAACGGGTACTTGTTCTCGATGGTGACCTTGTTCGACTGGCGGTAATCAATACACATCTGCATAGTCCCATCCTTCTTCTTCACAAATAGCACTGGAGCACCCCCAAGGCGATACGCTCGGTATGATAAACCCCTTAGCTAAAAACTCCTCAAGTTGTTCTTTCAATTCCTTCAATTGTTTCGGAGCCATACTTTATGGGGGCATAAATATAGGCTTGGTTCTTGGAGCTAAGTCAATGAAAAAATCGATGTCACGATCCGGTGGCATGCCTGGAAGGTCTGAAGGGAATATATCAACAAACTCTCGAACTACAAGCACTGAATCAATCATCATAGACTCGGCGGTGGTGTCTTGCACATAAGCAAGATAAGCCAAACAACCCTTCTCGACCATATGTCGAGCCTTCAGGAAGGAAATAACTCGACAAGCTGCACTAACTGAGGAACCTCTCAACTCCAATCTCGGCAACTCGAGCATAGCTAGAGTAACAGACTTGGCATGGCAATATAGAACAACATGATAAGAAGATAGCCAATCCATGCCTAAGATGACCTCAAAATCAACAATATCAAGCAACAAGAGGTCCGCTCTGCTTTTGAACCCACAAAATGTAACCACAAAAAACCGAGTATTCCGGTTCGCAACTACAGAATCTCCCACTTGAGTGGAAAGATAAATAGGAGTACCCAGGGACTCACGAGGAATATCTAGGAAATGAGAAAACAAAGCTGGTACATATGAATAAGTGGATCTTGGATCAAATAATATTGAGGCATCTCTACCGCATACTGAAATAATACTTGTAATCACGGTATCTGAGGCCACTGCATCTTATCTGGCCGGAATAGCATAGAATCTTGTTGGAGCGCCGGATGACTGACCTCCACCGGAATAAACAGGAGCTGACTGGGCTCCCCTACCTGGCCTCCACCTCTGGGATAACCCCTACCAGCCTGTCCTCTACCTCTGGGTGGCCGAACCGCTGGTGCTGACCTCATAGGCTGGTGACCCTGATACACTTCCTTGCCCTGAAGCCTGGGACAATACCTCTTCATATGTCTTGGATCCCCACACTCATAACAACCTCCTGGTACCATGGCCTGCTGCCTTGAAGAAGAACCCTGAATAGCTGGAAGGCGATGTGAACCCTCTAGCATAGCACTGAAGTAAGGGTTGGAAGACCCCTGATGACCAGAATATCTTCCGGAGGAACCCTGAATAGCTGGCGAGCGTTAAGAACTCTCTGGTATAACGCTGAAATAAGGCCTCACTGGAACACCTTGGGGAGGTGGTGGGGGTGCTGAATATGGAGGCCTACTAGGCTGGCCACTACCGAACTCACCTCTGCCCCTAGCTGGGGCACCTCTGAAATCCCCAGAAAATCTAGCTCTCTTATCCTGCTGACTCTGCTCTCTGCCCCTTGATCGATAACCCTCAATCCGGCAAGCAATCTCGACTACAAGCTAATAAGGATTCCCCATCTCCACATCTCGGTCCATGTTGGCCCTAGTACCTGAGTGCAACCAGCTACAAATCTTCTCACTCTCTCTGCATCAGTAGGAAGTATCATGAGTGCATGACGAGACAGCTCATAAAATCTATCCTTGTAGTCAGCCACTGACAGCTGACCCTGCTCCAGGTGCTCAAACTGATACCGCAGTTTTTCCCTCTTAGAGGTGGGATATACTTGTCCAGGAACAACAGAGTGAACTGTTCCCATGTGAGGGGAGGAAAATATGCCGGTTTGCCATGAATATAGGACTGCCACCACCTGCGGGCCCTGCCCTCTAATTGGAAGGTAGTGAAATCAACTCCATGGACTTCAGTATCCACATGTTGTGCAGTCTGTCCTTGCACCTAACAATAAAGTCCTGTGCGTCCTCATGAAGCTCACCTCCGAAGATAAGAGGGTGCAATCTGGTCCATCTATCTAATAGTTTCTGCTGATCGCCGTCTGTTGATACCTAATTCTTCCTCAAATTATTTTTAAACTTCCATATATACCTCCAAAATCGGTTTTTTATGACAATGGGTTTTTTTCATAATTTTCCCATATTTTTATCAATTTATTTCTAATTTATCTAATACTTTTATATCCAATAATTAATCATAAATTGCACTACAAATAATTTCAGAACATTTCTTAGTTTAATATATCATTTTTTATCCTATTAGGATTTAATTATTTCACAATTCGCCAGAATGGAATTATTTGGCCATAATTGCAATGACTTTGCAATTATAGCCTAATTATATATTTTATGCTATTTTTATTCAATAATCAGTCATTTTATAATTTAAATACTAGTTAATCACCTAAATTTCATTTACTAAGCATCAATTTCATTTTTATGATTATTAACCATTTTTATTATATACTTATCTATTTTTAAATGGGTATTTAACTAATAGCCAACTTTAATTCCAATTTTAGCCTAGTTTTACCCGGACCCCAACCCAATTAATTGGCCCAAAACATTAGTCCTAGTCTCTAAAACATTCAATCCTCATTTCAATCTGAGTCGTTGATTATTTCAAATCAACGGCCCAGATTAACCCTTACCATTAATAACCCCCTAATGACTACCCCACCTCTCATTCATTCCCCGTTTCATCGTCTCTCTATCTCCCTCTCTCTCTATCTCTGGTTCTCTCTAGAACCTTCTCACCTTCCCCCCCTTCCGATGACCTCTGTTCATCTTCTCCAGCCACTTCTCTCACCGAAAATCATGACCTCTCACCACTCCTAGCCTATGTCTCACCCCACGCTGGCTTGACACTACCCTGAGATATTCAAGTGAAACTGGAGCACTTCAAATCCCACCTATTGCCTTTCATGCCATTTTCCGGCCATCTCCGGCCGTTCGAGTAAGATCTATGACTTTTCGGCTAAAACCGGTAATATTTTGGGGTTTTCTTATCTTTTCTGGGTTCTCTTTGAAACCCTAACTCTTAAAACTCTCCGATTCTTTTAGATCTGTGTATATTCTGAGCTATTTCATTGTTTTTATCAAAGATTCTCCGATTTTCTCTAAAATGATTCTTCGTTTTCAAACTAAGGTTTCATGACCCCTTCTGAAACGATTTTCCTATGATTTCTTAGTGTCAACCTAGGATTTCTACTGTGTCTTAGCGATTTATTTAAGTTTCTCTCTCTTATCTTAGTTGTTGTGTTGAAACCCCTAATTTTTAGTCCTAAACCCTAAGTTCCTGATTTTGTCTTTGATAACATGTTTGCATATGTGCTTGCGTCTCATGAGCTTTATGATTCTCTTATATTTTACCCTATGTTGTTCATCTATGTCTCTGATTTTTCTTGCTTTTCCTCTTACATCAATGTTTACTCTGTAATTCATGTGAATCCCTAATTTCGTATGATTTTATTACTAGGGTTTCTGACTTCTTGCCTATTGCCTATTTAATTCCTGTTAATTTCGTTAATTGATGTTATTCCTGATTCCCGGGGATTAGTGTCCTTCACTGATCTCCTATGGTAATATATTACTGATTTTCAACCTTTGAATTATTTCCTTTCCTTATTTTGGCCGATTATGCTGACACACGGATTCTTACGTTATTTTCATTAATTGAAATATTCTGAACCTAGTCCCAATTGCATGTCACATACTTGTACTGTGCTAAATTATTTCTTTATATGTTATATGCAGTCACATATGGTATCTTTCCTTAGTTGTTGTCTGCATATTATCGTTTGAACTTAACTCCTTCAATTAAGGGATACCCATGTTGATTTTATATTGATTGATACACAGTCCCTTAGTTAATGCTTAACTTTTATTCCTACCTTATTTTCTACCTGTTTTCAAAACTATATATAAATTACTTCTTTAGAATAACACACGAACTCATCTGCTTCAATAACTCTCTCTTCCACAACTAAAACATTCTACTCTTTGTTCTCTCTTCTGTGCTACTTTTTATTACTCTGAGTTACCCGGCTGCGAGCCAAGGCTAACTATTGTGCATCTCATATTTCCTACTTTGAGTTTATTGTCTTCTTCACATACTGGTATGTCCTAATTCAAATTTTAGTTCTCAAACCAACATGTTTCTATTACTATTGAAATTCATTGTGTTTCTGATATGCTTCTATTTACTATTTTGTTGTTCAACATGTAAATTAAACCTTTACTTCATCTAGTATGTTAAGATATGCTTTATGAACTTAAAACATGTTTCAATGTATTCTACTTTTCTCCTATGTTTGTACATTAGTCTGATTAGGGCATACTCTACTGCCTTAAGTTGTTTGATGCTATTATGTTTAGGATAATCCCATACCATGTTGTATACCAATTCCCTGAACCCTTAGGAACTTCTGAATGTGCACCTATGCATGCCTTTGCCCACTACATGCTTTCCCTCACATGTTCTATACTTGTCCCTCACATCCCATGACTCTGTTTGAGGTTGTTGGATTGTTCTTTGTTTTTGTGTGATGCTGAACTTGTTTGGTCTTGAGATTGGTGTTTCTGTTCTTTTCAAACTGTTTCATTGGTTAAACTTTTTCTGTTATAAAAATCATTTCAATTAAGTCTCTTTTCAAAACTGTTTTCTTACTCAAAGTTTTTAAAACTATGTCAAGCACTTTCACTTTGCTCCTAGATCTATAGGTTCTGCCCCCTTTTTGTGAGCATTACTTTGGGACCCTTGAGCTCCCTCTGAACTTTGACACACTAAGGCTGGCACTTCCACACTGCACTTACTCTACTGTGGCTATAAAATCTGGGTGTGAGCACTACCTGGGATCCCTTGAGGTCCTTAGGGAACTCTGACACACCCGGATTATGAGAAAGACTGTGAAATATATTGGCATTGAGGACATGGAGATCTGTGCCTATATTGTAGGCTCCCTATAGTTAACTTCTTATTTTTCCTATTTCAATTATGTAATTCATACCCAATAATTTGTAATAATTATTTGTAAACAAACTCTGGGTTGGTTAGTGAAAAGAGGAGGGTAATATGTATGCTATAGTATAATCAAGGGTAGAAATCATGCTCATAGGTCTACTTTTATTCTGCGCGCACTAGCAGCCATGATTAGGTATAATACATTCCAAGCATGCCATGCATTAGATATCATGCTCCATAGGATTCATATGTACTGTTTTCAGCATCTTATTGTCACTTAAAACTCCTGTCTCTAAGGTAAATAACAACATTGGTATAAGTTGTCATTATGTAATTCTGCCTATTCTGAAACTCATTTAGAAATCCTGTCCTAAGATAAATGCGTTAACACAAACTGCAATCATGTCTCACCATTCTATAACCATGCCACGCACTTAGAAAACCTGTTTTAGGGTAAAACAACATTAAAACAAAAATGTCACTTTTGCCTATTCTGAAACTATGCATAATTTGGTACGCATTTAGAAATCCTATTTTAAGTTATTCTACATGTTTCTGCATTAGATATCATGTTCTATGATCACACTCGCCTAATTACACTTAGTCTAATTACAGAGTATGAAACAACTCACTTCGCTCTAACAAATGGTAATTAATTTCTGTATATTCTGTCACACTTAGAACTACATGCTCTTAGGTATAAGAACCTAAAACTGTTGACAATTCTGAACAACTGTTACATATTATCCCATGCATAGGCAAGCCTTAGGTAAGAAACTAACTAAAAAAAATAAAATATAAATTGGAACTGTCATTTTTGATTATTGTTTAACTGTCGGTATGTTTTAAAACCAGTAGGCAAAACTGATTAGGACTTCCTCTTTGAGTTATGCAATAAATATGTCTTTCTGTTGTTATCACTTAGATACCATGCTTAGGATCTGAACTTAAACCCAGACCTTAATTGTGTTTGAGTCATGCTGATTACTTGCATTATCTGTGGAGGTATTTGAGCCCCCTTTCATGTTTATGTGTTACCCCTATCTGCAGTCCTATTTGTTTCTCTATATGTCACACTAGTATTTTACCTTTAAACCTGAGGGTCTGCCTAGAACCCCTTTTTATAGGGTAGAAGTCCTAAACTCCTCCGAGACTAATAGGATGGGACGGGTAACAACATGCAATAGAGGTCGAGACCCACACTCGCTTTAATTACCTCACGGGGTGGGAAAGGGTAGATATGGATACGATGACCGGTACGTACCGAGGTATTGCATTGATGTGATCCATATTACAGACAAACTTAGGATACTCTTACTTGATATACATACTTAGACTATAATTCTTTTCAAAATCTATCTCACTATCAACTGTTTTCAAACCTATGTGTACTTAGAATAAAATCCCCTATTATTTGAACAATATTTGTTTATTTGCTAATTGTACAAAATTCACAAAAGCTATTTGGCCGGGAACCACACTTGTGCATCCTGAGGGGTGACTAACACCTTCCCCTTATGATAATTTCAAGCCCTTACCCTATCTCTAGTTATCAAACATAGTAGTAAATGAACCCCCTGATAGGTGCCCTAACGCACCTCAAAATTGTTAGGTGGCGACTCTTCAAATATGCAAACCCCTTTTCCAAAAGGAACGAGTTGTCCCAACCAATGTCAAAAACCCTTTTAAACGGGGCCCCGAAAGGAGTGCTTCTAGGGAAAAAGGGGGGCGCAGCAGCATGGCGAATCTGCTGGGGATTTTAGGCTTTTACCATTTTTAAATTGCTTTGTGAATTTGTACCTCTTCCCGTTCTCCTTATGTGCAATTATTTGTCTATTTACTCAAGCATTTAATTTCCTTCAAAAAGAAAACTGACATCTCTTTCTGGTTTTCTTCCTTTGTAATCGTTTTTAATTATAGACTGATGTATTTACTGCTTTCATAAACGTGCAAATACGTGACTACATGCTTACTGTTTATTGCATTATTCATGATCCAACATTCATACTCCACTCATGCCAAACAAAATCCTATAGCAACGCTTGATGAGTGGTTGCGCCCTTCCTATATCATTACCCCCTAAATTCAGAAAGTCTTATTTGAGGTAAAACTAGTCGATCAGCGGTGCAGTTGACGATTCCGTGCCTTTCCCCCTTGAGTTGTCCGCTCAAGGTTACCAGTCTAATACCGCATAGGAACCTTACTCCACTATACGGTTGCATGAATCATGGTCAAACCTAGCCAGGCTAACGTGTTGTCTGCATAATAGCCTTTAAGATAGCCTTGTCCAAAAGTCCACTGGGTTTCCATAAACCTAAACGGACCTCATCACGTTATGTGCATTTATTTGGAGAATTAAATGCTTACATGCTAATCGTTGATGTTAAATAGTCGAGTCGGGTGGGAGTCAGGGCCTAACCTTTTTTGCCTTGCAGAAATATGAGGCACGAATTCCCCAGATTCGACATGGTTACCAACATCCACCCAAAATTGCTGAGTTGGTGGGAAGATCTGCATTCTAGCCACAAAACACTCGTCAAGAAGTATCTGGGTAATCAGTCGTCCCTCCTGGACATCGAGCCTAGTAATACGAGATGAGGGGACCGAAGGTGGACATCTAGCTAGAGAATACCTACTACTAGGACTCCGTGAGCCGGGGAATCTATTCGAGGGTGTCGCACCCCCCTTCTTCCTCGCACGGGTTAGGTATGCGGAGATCGGGTTTCATGACATTTTGGACAACTCCTTAAAGGAAAAGGTTTAAGGAAGAGTCGCCACCTAATGATTTTATGGTGCATTAGGGAACCTAGAATAATTAACTCATAAACTAGTTCGCATTACTAGAGATTGGGCAAGGGCTTGAAATTATCCCAAGGGGAATGTATTAGGCACCCCTCGAGATCCACAACTGTGGGTCCCAGCCAAGTAATTTTGTGAATTTGGGCAGTAAACAAGCAAGGCTCACGTAAGAGGGGATTTCAAGTAAATACTGAAATTATTAAAAGAAATTTAAAGATTAGCAAAGTAAAATCATTTGAATGAAAATGTCATAGGTTTTAAAGTAATATGGATCACATCAATGCAATACCCGGTATGTCACGCCTCGAAGAGGGGCTACACGTGGTATTAGTGCACCGGTCATCATATCCATATTCTACCCTTCCCACCCCGCTAAGGTATTTAAAACGCGTGTGTTGGTCACGAAGCTTATTGCGTGCTATTACCCGTACTGTCCTATCAGCCCTGGAGGGTGTTTAGGACTACTAATCCTATAAGGGGAGTACTAGGCTGAACCCCTAGGTTTAAAGGATAACCTCTAAGTGACATACAATAACAGTTAGGACTACATATAGAGGAAGCATACAGGAGCAAATATGGGCTCATAAATCCCTCCATTGGTTGTACACATAAATAGAACGACTCAAGCACATAAAGGAGTCTCGAGTTTTAGAACCTAAGGCAGGATTTTAAGTGAGAATGCAGCATTAAGGCAGCAGGATTAATGAGTTGCAGAAGAAGTATATGACCAATTTTAAACCACTGTAGTTAGCAAGCAATGTGCAAAGAGTTTCTGGTTTTTATTGGCTCCTAGAATTTGCCTAGGCGTCTGAAATGTTTTGGATACTGTTTTAATAGACATACAGAATGTACTTTTTTAGGCTTAGATCTAGTGAATAGGGGATTATGCGAGTATGGTGGATGCAAGTCCTATAGGCATGGTATCTAAAAATGCAGGCATAATGTAGGCAAACCTAAACATGCTTTCCTGAATACACAAACACTTGCAGAAATCAGAAATCATTATTTTAACGATATTTTACTTATTAACCAAAAGATACAGAAACGTGATTTAAGTTGTTGATCCTATCACGTGAATTCTAGATGTTCTTAGAGGTATTCTTTGTACAATATTAAAATATAGGCATGCTGAGAGTAAATTTCTAAGATACATGATATCTAATGCAAATATTGATAATCGGTTATTATTACAAACCTAGAACAGGATTTCTATATGCAATAGTCATGTATATGCAGAGGCAGTGTTATCAGCCATTTTTTATAGTTATTTAACTAGGACAGGATTTCTAAGCGAGGCAGTAATTGTAACAGCCTATTACTGGTAGTTAACATGATTTGCTAAATGATCGTGAGTGTGATGAGATGCTGAAGTAAAGAAACCTAAAACATGATTTACTAATACATGGAAAATATGTCCTAAACAGGATTTCTATTGCGCACATAGGTGAAGTAAATCCTAAACAGGGTTTCTACCCGGATTTATACTAAACATGCATAATCCCACCCTTTTCACTATCCAACCCCGGAGTTAGTTTACAAATAATTATTACAGACCAGCATAGCATGAATTACACAACTGAATAAGAAAATCAAGAAGTTATACTATAGAGAGCCTAAAAGTAGGCCCAAGTACCAGATCCACTTGCCATATGCCATGGTCTTCAACCCAAGTGTGTCATAGTCTCTAAGGACCTCAGAAGATCCTGGACAGTGCTTCACACCCAGGTACCCTAGCCAAAGAGGAGTAAGTGCAGTGTAGAGTGCCAGCCTTGTGTGTCAAAGTTCAATGGGTACTCAAGGTCCCCAAGGCAGTGCTCACACGAAGGGGGCAGAACCTAGAGTCTAAGAGTAGTGGGAAGTGATTGGAGTTTTAAAGGAGAATTTTTTAGTTTGAAAAGAGTAGTCTGAAACAACAGTACTTTGAAAATAACTTTAGAAAAAGTAATAAAGGATTTTGTGAGAAAAACAGTTTATCAAAGAGGGAAGCAATACAATCACAACCAGTACAAGGAACTCATGAAAGAGCACACACAGCAGGGGCAAGGAGTTGGGGACAAATGACTTTGATATCAGCATTAGATCCAAGTTACAGGTTCTCATAGTTATCACATAGTAGTCATACAATTGTCACAAAACATCATAGATTAATAGAGGCAAGATTGTATAGCATTCAAGTATTAATAGAGGCAAGTTCATAACATATGGAGTTAAACATGAATGAAAGCATGTAACATTAGTCAGGTCAAGGTAGGAAACATTGACCTATAAACAAATGAGCATGCCAGAGTCACAGAATGAACATGAGGCATATCAGACTAAGGGAAAGAGATGGATAGTAGTATGCAGACACAATTACAGGGAAACACATGGAAGCAGGATACATATTCAGACTTAACAAAAGGGAAAGACATGATGGGGTTAAGCTAATTACATGGTAGGCAGTAGAACCACAAGATAAAGCACAAAAGGAACGATAAGTAGATAAATAAGAATTGAAGCATATTGTATGGAGATACTATGAAACTAACTTAGAGACATACCAGTCGAGTGATAGAGAATAGCAAAGTGCAAGAGATAGCACAACAACAGCAGTATGCAGAACAAAGAGAGCAAGAGTAGGACAATAGCGTGCAGAATGAGAGAGCAGCAGCAGGACAGTAGTATGTAGGAGCACAAGAGCAATAGAGATTACTCAGTCTTGGCGCCGACTGAGTAGTCAGTAATAGATACAAAGAGCAAGAAGAGATGTGTATGAAAAACACAGAAAGTTCAGAGCAATGTGCTTAGTGTATTTTCGTATGAATCTCTGTGTGTTTGCAAATAGGGAAAGCAACTCTTTATATAGTTTGAAAAACGAGTAGTGCATAGGCAAATTATGGCAATAACAATCAATCAATATCAATCCAGACAACTGGACTCCTTTAATTAAGGAGTCTAGTTCAAACGGTCAGTCAAGGTAAAATAAGGAAAATAAATCAGTCTAATTAAGGCTGATTCTGTTAAATTAGGGCAAACAAATCACATAGTGCATAAATAAAGCTAAGTACATAGTGTATAATTAAGTCAAGTGGAACTAACCATGTATTTATAAAGTAAAAATAGGGCATCCATTTGAAAATCAATTGAGGATCTCGGATTCTATTATGATCACAGAGAATCCGAAATAGTTAAGGAAAGCATCATATAAACATGGAAGGAATTCAAAAATGATACAGAATTACAGAAGTAATACACAAGGTCATATATTTAAGGAAAACATCACAAGCATGGGATTTTTACACAAAAGGATCAGCACAAATCAATAGTCAGAAAGGTAAAGGGTCGAAATTATCAAACAATTAAACAACATTCACTCGCTGACACAAAGAGATGCTCGTAGAATAGTAGGAATTAGAGGTTATAACAATGAATCAAAGCAGGAGTTGCAGAGAACACATAAATGCATAGTCGAATAGTAAAGACAAACCCAGAACACTAGGGTTTCGTCAATAATAGTTCAAATAACACGAAATCGTGAGACAATCACTTAAACATAGCATAGATGACTAAAATCAGAGAGGAAAGCTGTTTGAGAACAAGGTAGAGAAACCCTAGTTTTCAAATATGTAAAAACAAAATTTTCCTAGAGAAGTACCTGAAGAAACTTCATAGCATTGTAAATATGAAACAGATCTTAAAGAAAACAAAAAAATACAGAGGATTAGGATTTCGTGGAACCCAGAAAAGAGGGCAAACCTCGTGAGTGACCTCGATTCAGTCTAGGGGTACTACAAACTTACTCAAACGGCCGGGGGGTGGCCAGAACACGGCAAGAGACCCATAGGAGGTGAGTGAACCGCTCCAGGTTTATCTGAAGAACCTAGGATGTCACTGAGGGGTTGAGAAGCGGGTAGATGACCAGGAGACAGTAGAGAGCCATTGATTCCGGTGAGGAAACAAATCGGAGAAGATAGGCCCCATCAGAGGGGAAAAGCCAATGAGGCTTCTAGAGATTAGCAGAAAGATAGAGAGAGATGAAGAGACGAAGAGAGAGAGTGAGGAGTCTCGAAAATGAGACGGGGAAGGGGGTTAGGTGGGGAATAATTATGGAAAGAGGGATCTGGGCCGTTGATCTTATTTGATCAACGACTCAGATGTGTTTGGAGCTGGGCCGGGTATGGGGTTGGTTTGGGCTGGGTCGTTCATGGGTTACAGATGGGTTGGGTATTGGAGTTTTTAGAATTGGCTATAATTTTAAATTAATAGGGCTAAACGTTAAATACCCAATTAAACAAAATAATTAATTAATAAAACGGCTAATAATTGTAAAAAGTGAAATTAAAACCAAATAAATGAAATTAGGATAATTAACTATTATAAAGATATAAAAATGAATAGTTATTTATTTAAAAATGGTATAAATGCGTATTTGTGCTATTATTGCAAAAATTGCTGAAATAAACTAAATAGTGCCACTATTGGCTAAATTTGTAAAATAATTAAATCCTAAGGGAATGAAAATAGGATATGAATAACATATTGAGTGAGAAAAAATGATTTGAAATTATTTATAACATCAGTTATGCAGAATTATGAATAATTATGGAACATAAAATATTAAATAAACAGGAAAATAATTTGATAAAAATACGGAAAATTATGGAAAAATATCGATTACTGTAGAGAGTGATTTTGAAGGTATATATGCAAATTTGAAAATAGTCTGGGAATAATTGGGTATCAACAGAGGGAATCAAGGATGTCATGTCTGGGGAAGGTCCTTTTGGGACCACGTAGATAGGAATTTACTTTTTCGCTTTATTGAAGGCCAGTGGCCATTAGTGACTTTACTTCTTGTTTATTTAGTGTCGTTTTGGGATTCGTCTATTTTTTTATCAATGAAATGAGGCATTTAGCATTTTAAATTCTCCAAATCAATTTGTCTCTAGGCCTACCTCAGGCACAAAGAGGTTCCCAAATTAGGACGCGTTTTACAGGATTTCTATTGCGCATATTGGTGAAGGAAATCCTAAACAGGGTTTCTACCCGGATGTATACTAAAAATGCATAATCCCACCCTTTTCACTATCCAATCCCGGAGTTAGTTTACAAATAATTATTACAGACCAGCATAGCATGAATTACACAACTGAATAAGAAATTCAAGAAGCTATATTATAGAAAGCCTAAAAGTAGGCCCAAGTACCAGATCCACTTGCCATATGCCATGGTCTTAAACCCAAGTGTGTCATAGTCTCTAAGGACCTCAGAAGATCATGGACAGTGCTTCACACCCAGGTACCCTAGCCAAGGATGAGTAAGTGCAGTGTAGAGTGCCAGCCTTGTGTGTCAAATTTCAATGGGTCCCCAAGGTAGTGCTCACACGAAGGGGGCATAACCTAGAGTCTAAGAGTAGTGGGAAGTGATTGGAGTTTTAAAAGAGAGTTTTTCAGTTTGAAAAGAGTAGTCTGAAACAACAGTACTTTGAAAATAACTTTAGAAAAAGTAATAAAGGATTTTGTGAGAAAAACAGTTTATCAAAGAGGGAAGTAATACAATCACAACCAGTACAGGGAACTCATGAAAGAGCACACACAGTAGGGGCAAGCAGTTGGGGACAAATGACTTTGATATCAGCATTAGATCCAAGTTACAGGTTCTCATAGTTATCACATAGTAGTCATACAGTTATCACACAATTGTCGCAAAACATCATAGATTAATAGAGGCAAGATTGTATAGCATTCAAGTGTTAATAGAGGCTAGTTTATAACATAGGGAGTTAAACATGAATGAAAGCATGTAACATTAGTCAGGTCAAGGTAGGAAACATTGACCTATAAACAAATGAGTATGCCAGAGTCATAGAATGAACATGAGGCATATCAGACTAAGGGAAAGAGATGGATAGTAGTATGCAGACACAATTACAGGTAAACACATGGATGAAGGATAAATATTCAGACTTAACAAAGGGAAAGACATGATGGGGTTAAGCTAACTACATGGAAGGCAGTAGAACCACAAGATAAAGCACAAACGGAACGATAAGTAGATAAACAAGAACTGAAGCATATTGTATGGAGATACTATGAAACTAACTTAGAGACATACCAGTTGAGTGATAGAGAATAGCAAAGTGCAAGAGATAGCACAACAACAGCAGTATGCAGAACAAAGAGAGCAAGAGTAGGACAATAGTGTGCAGAATGAGAGAGCAGCAGCAGGACAGTAGTATGTAGGAGCACAAGAGCAATAGAGATTTTGGCTTTAAGCCGACTGAGTAGTCAGTAATAGATACAAAGAGCAAGAAGAGATGTGTATGAAAAACACAGAAAGTTCAGAGCAATGTGCTTAGTGTATTTTCGTATGAATCTCTGTGTGTTTGCAAAGAGGGAAAGCAGCTCTTTATATAGTTTGAAAAATGAGTAGTGCATAGGCAAAGTATGGCAAAAACAATCAATCAATATCAATCAAGACAACTGGACTCCTTTAATTAAGGAGTCTAGTTCAAACGGTCAGTCAAGGTAAAATAAGGAAAAGAAATCAGTCTAATTAAGGCTGATTCTGTTAAATTAGGGCAAAGAAATCACATAGTGCATAAATAAAGCCAAGTACATAGTGTATAATTAAGTCAAGTGGAACTAACCATGTATTTATAAAGTAAAAATAGGGCATCCGTTTGAAAATCAATTGAGGATCTCAAATTCTATTATGATCACAGGGAATCCGAAATAGTTAAGGAAGCATGATATAAACAATGAAGGATTTCAAAAATGATACAGAATTACAGAAGGAATACACAAGATCATATATTTAAGGAAAACATCACAAGCATGGGATTTTTACACAAAAGGATCAGCACAAATCAATAGTCAGTAAGGTAAAGGGTCAAAATTATCAAACAATTAAACAACATTCACTCGCTGACACAAAGAGATGCTCGTAGAACAGTAGGAATTAGAGGTTATAACAATGAATCAAAGCAGGAGTTGCAGAGAACACATAAATGCATAGTCGAATAGTAAACACAAACCCAGAACACTAGGGTTTCGTCAATAATAGTTGAAATAACACGAAATCGTGAGACAATCACTTAAACATAGCATATATGACTAAAATCAGAGAGGAAAGCTGTTTGAGAATAGGGTAGAGAAACCCTAGTTTTCAAAGTTGTAAAAAACAAAATTTTCCTAGAGAAGAACCTGAAGAAACTTCATAGCATTGTAAATATGAAACATATCTTAAAGAAAACCCAAAAATACAGAGGATTAGGATTTCGTGGAACCCAGAAAAGAGGGCAAACCTCGTGAGTGACCTCGATTCAGTCTAGGGGTACTACAAACTTACTCAAACGACCGGGGGGTGGCCGAAACACGACAAGAGACCCATATGAGGTGAGTGAACCGCTCCAGGTTCATCTGAAGAACCTAGGATGTCACTGAGGGGTTGAGAGGCGGGTAGATAACTAGGAGACAATAGAGAGCCATTGATTCCGGTGAGGAAACAAGTCGGAGAAGATGAACAGGCCCCATCGGAGGGGAAAAGCCAAGGAGGCTTCTAGAGATTAGCAGAAAGATAGAGAGAGATGAAGAGACGAAGAGAGAGAGAGTGAGGAGTCTCGAAAATGAGACGGGGAAGGGGGTTAGGTGGGGAATAATTATGGAAAGAGGGATCTGGGCCGTTGATCTTATTTTATCAACGACTCAGATGTGTTTGGAGCTGGGTCGAGTATGGGGTTGGTTTGGGCTGGGTCGTTCATGGTTTACAGATGGGTTGGGTATTGGGGTTTTTAGAATTGGCTATAATTTTAAATAAATAGGGCTAAACGTTAAATACCCAATTAAACCAAATAATTAATTAAAATGGCTAATAATTGTAAAAAGTGAAATTAAAACCATATAAATGAAATTAGGATAATTAACTATTATAAAGATATAAAAATGATTATTATTTATTTAAAAATGGTATAAATGCGTATTTGTGCTATTATTGCAAAAATTGCTGAAATGAACTAAATAGTGCCACTATTGGCTAAATTTGTGAAATAATTAGGATATGCTTATCAGGAACTTGGCCGAGGAACTTAAGAGGTTGACCAGCCAGGTTCAAGGCATCGAGGGGAGAAAAGGAATCGAGGGGCTAAACTATGAGGACCTCTGCATACAGCCCGATGTCGAACTGCCCCAGGGGTACACACCTCCTAAGTTCGAAATGTTTGATGGTACAGGTGATCCAAGAGTCCATCTGAGGACCTATTGCGACAAGCTGGTTGGAGTAGGGAAAGATGAAAGGATCCGCATGAAGCTGGTCATGAGGAGCATGAAAGGATATTCATTGTCTTGGTACATCAGCCAAGATCCCAAGAAGTGGTCGAACTGGGTAAACATGGCATCTGACTTCATGGACAGGTTCAGATTTAATACAGAGAACGCACCGGATGTGTTCTACATCAAGAATTTGAAAAAGAAGCCCACAGAAACATTTCGCGAGTATGCTACTATGAGAGATTGATGGTGATTGAGAACCACAAGTTCTCCAACATTATCAAATTAGGTGAAAGGATCAAGGAAGGGATCAAAAGAGGTATGGTTACTAACTTTGAGGCTTTGCAAGCTACAAACAAGGCTTTACAGTCCGGTGGTGTGTCCAGGAAAAGGGACCTGAGAGCCGTGATGGTTGCACAGAGAACCAAGTCTCCCCTCAAATACCAAACTTACCCAACACCTCCACTCACATATCAGCCAACCCCAAATTACCAAGCACCCTCACCCTCATACCAAGATCCACCACCAACTTATCAATCATCTTCGCCACCCACATATCAACCTACTTCACCCAGATACTCCCAAACCGCTCCCGTTTACCACACTTATAATTCTCAACTGTCCCATTTTCAATCACCCCCCGCACACCAAAATGTCCCTAGACCTCGACCTAATTTTGATCGCAGACCTTCAAAACAATATACTGCCATCGCGGAATCTATCGATCAACTGTATGAAAAGCTAAAGGCTGCTGGTTATGTCACACCCATCTCTGCTGCAACCCCTGAAAATACTTCTCAGTGGGTTAACCCAAACAAGTCCTGTCCATACCACTCCGGCATGAAAGGGCACACCATAGATGAATGCCCCTCTTTGAAGGATAAGATACAATCCTTGATTGACATCAAGATCATTGTGGTAAAGGAATCCGCTCCAAACATCCGCAACAACCCTCTTCAAGACCATAAAGGTGGAGACATCCACATGATAGAAATCGAAGAACATTGTGATCCCGAGGGGTCAATCAGGTTGATCGTAGAAGGCGATAACCCAAAGAAACCGGCGGTTACTCTCAATCCGATCATAGTCCAGATTCAACCACCTAAGGATGCTGAGGTAAATATGTCTATACCTCTTGAGTTTGAAGCAGCGCCACTCGCAATGGCACCAGTGCCAATTAAGGTCGAATTCATGTCTCCGGCAAATGCACCCGCTCCATTTGAGGTTGTTGTCCTGCCACCTAAGGCGCATGTTCCGTTCGAAGTAAGGGTAGCTGCGCCAATCACAATGGCGATAGAAACCACGCCACCCTTCTATACAATTGCTATACCCTGGGTCTATACAACAGAGGCAAGAAGGAAAGGCAAAGTCAAGACTGAAGAGGCTACTGCGGCATAGGGTATGACAAGAATTGGTACAGTCTATACCTCTGAACATCTGGCAGAATCAAGCAAGTAGGCTTCTAATCGGCCACCCATTATCGAGACAGGTCCGGACGACCTTTGGAGGAAAGTATAGGCTAAGGAGTATTCGGTCATCGTCCAGTTCAACAAGACGCCAACACATATATCCATTCTCTCTTTGCTGCAGAATTCTGAGATGCATAGGAGTGCTTTGTTGAAAGTGCGGAATGAAGCATATGTGTCGAATAATATCACTAGCGGGGAAATGGACAATATGGTAGGCCAAGTGTTGGAAAGTCATAAGATCACCTTTCATGAGGACGAGCTGCCACCTGAAATGCTGGGTCATAACAAAGCACTGAACATCACTGTGCAATGCGAAGACTATATCATCACCAGAATTCTGATCGACGGAGGATCCAGTCTTAATATCTGTCCGTTGATAACGCTCAAGAAATTGGGCAAATGGTTGCATGAGATAAAGGATGGAGCGATAAATGTGAAAGCTTTTGATGGCTCTCAAAGATCCACCATTGGCGAGATTAGCCTGTGCTTGTAGATGGAGCCAACTTGGTTCGAGGTCAACTTCCAAGTAATAGATGTACCAGCATCCTACAAGTTTCTATTAGGACGGCCATGGATACATGCTGCTGGGGCCATAGCATTAACGCTGCATCAGGCAGACTATTCCAGTGATTGAAGGTAGAACGAAGTTGGGTGCAGAGACTTACCACCACATTGAACGGGTCAATGCCATAAATAAGGACAAATGGTGGGATAACAAAATCGTGAGTATACTGAGCTGGAGTGGGTACAAGCCTGGAAAAGGGATCGGCAAGAACCTCCAAGGGATCTCCAAACCTATAAAGATCAAGAAACATCGCACCACTTTTGGTTTGGGATACGAATACACCTGGGAAGAGTTCAATAGCTGGTCGCCACCATGAAGTGATCCTTACTACCCACTAGAGCATCCGATATCACGTCTAGAGCATACATTTCATCAGGTTGGCATTATCTTTGGGTAAGATGAAGAAGAGGCACTTGCAGCATTGAGGAACTTATTTCTGGAGGACAGTGACATGGATTGTTGTGTTATTCTCGAGGAGGAGGGGGAGGAGAGCCCTTCCATACAGACCGTGAGCATAGGGGCGTATCTCAAGAATTGGACCATCAGGACAACCAAAGCCCGACGAGCCTTGGGGTAGCAAGACTAAAAACAAGCATTGTTCATTGTTTTCACTAAATGATTTTCCTTTCGCATTTTTTAATTCCTGCAATAAGATGTTCAATGTTCAAAACATCTATCAAATTTATCAAAAGCATTTTATTTTAAGTTTAAGTTTTATGAATCAATATTTTTTACTATTATTTTGTCTCATCACTCTATTTATACAGCATTACTATTACTTTTCTTGATAAACCAATGATTGTGACATGCAACGAGACAACGCAACAAACGGACATTGATTTAGAAGAAGATGATATACCTGACGAGGTTATCAAAGAAGTTGAGAATTTTGAGAACACACCTAAGTCCAATCTGGATGAGACCGAGATCGTCAACTTGGGAGATTCAGAAAATGTCAAGGAAACCCGCATCAGCATTCATTTGTCGATGTCAGAGAAGAAAGAGTACACAGAATTTCTGAAAGAGTATGAGGACATATTCTCCTAGTCGTACGATGACATGACTGGTCTAAGTACATCCATTGTGGTTCACAAACTGCCAACCAATCCAATGTATCCGCTAGTAAAGCAAAAGCTCAAAAAGTTCAAGCCTGACATGAGTTTGAAAATCAAGGAAAAAGTCACCAAGAAGATCAACGCTAAGGTTCTCAGGGTAGTGGAGTATCCAACATGGTTAGCTAACATTGTGCCAGTACCAAAGAAAGATGGGAAGGGTAGAATCTGTGTCGACTACCGGGATCTCAACCGGGCCAGTCCAAAAGATGACCTCCCCTTGCCAAACATACACATCTTGATAGAAAATTGCGCCAAACATGAGCTACAATGTTGCTGAGAAAATGGCTTTCATTATGTCGTGGGGAGTATATTGCTACAAGATGATGCCATTTGGCATAAAGAAAGCTGGGGCCACCTATATGAGGGCTATGACCACTATCTTCCTTGATATGATACACAAGGAGATCGAGGTATACGTGGATGATGTTATTATCATGTCCAAGAAGGCCACTGATCACATAGAATATTTGAGAAAGTTCTTCAATAGGTTGCGAAAATACAATCTAAAGCTGAATCCCGCAAAATGTGCATTCGGGGTTCCAGCCGGTAAGCTGCTCGGGTTCATTGTCAGCCGCCGAGAGATAGAACTGGATCCGTCAAATGTCAAAGCCATCCAAGAATTACTAACGCCAAGGAACAAGAAATACGTGATGAGTTTCTTGGGACGCCTCAACTACATCAGCCGGTTCATAGCACAGCCTACATTTATATGTGAGCCTATCTTCAAGATGCTGAAGAAGGATGCCGCGACCAAATGGACTGATGATTGTCAAAGAGCTTTCGACATAATTAAGAAGTACTTGTTAACACCGCAAGTCTTGGTACCCCCCGAGCCAGGTAGACCTTTACTACTCTACCTTGCGATGCTAGCTAGAGCTTTCGGCTGCGTTTCTGGGGCAGCACGACGAAACAAGAAGGAAAGAACAGGATATTTATTATCTCAGCAAGAAGTTCACTCCGTATGAAGCTCGGTATTCTCTATTGGAATGCACCTGTTGAGCTCTGACTTGGGTAGCTCAGAAGCTGAGGCATTGCTTCTGCGCCTACACCACTGTGATGACCCAAAAGGTCATACTGTATAATTATATTTAAAAACTGTGTTTTGAGGCCCTGAAAGCCTCCGTTAATCTCACCTCGATATGCGTGCACAGCCCGGGCGTGTAGCCGGGAAGCCTTTATGTAAAAACTTGATGAAAAATTGAATTTCTAGTAATTAATTGATAAAAAGTTGACTTTTGTCAACATTTTTGGTAAACGGACCCGGACCCGTGATTTGACGGCCCCAGAGGGTCTGTAGCAAAATATGGGACTTGAGCGTATGCCCGGAATCGAATTCCGAGGTTCCAAGTCTGGAAAATGAATTTTTAAAGAAAATTATTTTCTGAAAATAATAATGATGTTTGAAAATGAATGTTGCTGTGAAAACCGTGTTACCTGGCCCGTATTATGGTTCCGTATTCCGGAACAGATTTAATATATGTTATGTGAGTTACCTGTGAAATTTGGTGTAAAACGGACTTGTAATGACGTGTTTCGGATCAAAAATGGAAAAATTGATAGTTTATGAAGGTTGAGAAAATTCTATAGATTTTGGAGTTAATTCATTGTTTTTGGTGTTATTTTGGTGGTTTCATTACTCGAATAAGTCCGTAGGGTGATTTTGAAGTCGTGTGTACATTGGGTTAGAGGTTCCGAGGGCTCGGGTGAGTTTCGGGTAGGTCCCGAGATATTTTTAGGCTTAAAATATAGCTGTTGGAGGTCACAGAACTCGATCCCTGAACTGACCACCGCTGTCCGCGGTCCTATTTTCGCAGACCGTTCTGAGGTCTTCGCGGCCGCGGTTATTTTTTCGCGGACCGCGGTGGGGAGCTGGACCACTGGTCCGACTTTGGAGGCATATATCTTTTGATCTACAAGGAATTTTCGAGATGATAAAAAAAATGAAAGTTGTAGCCCTTCGTGTCTAGTTTCTAGAAAGGTAAAGAAATCGTAATTTGGACGTCTATAGAGAAAATTATGGTCAAAATACTAAAGCATGTCACTGCAGTCATGTTTTCTCGATTTCTTCAGCTTTTCTTGTCATTTGCTACCGCGGCAAAGTAAGTTTATTTTTCCTGACTTCTCAAGTTTATTTCTTCTTGTTCGCTTAAAACCAGAATATCTTTCTCTATTGCTTTCGAGTTGAAGGTTCACTGTTTGGGCTGTTTAGACTTCTGATTATTGTGGTGAATATTAATTACGGGTGAAATTTGTAAGTCAATAGTATTTATATCCTTACTTAAACTTGTTTGGTTTGCTTTCAACCACATCTATCTTTCAGTATTATATTTGTAGCTTTTCCTTCTTTTGGAAACGAACATTAAAAAAAATAAGGAGAATAAATGCCATACTGTAAATTTAAATGACTGTATTCAATTGCTCGTACTGTGCAATCCAATTGGTTTTGAATCTGAAGGTTCGCAGTTGGATCATTTATTTTCTTACCATCAACAATAATTATAAATTTTTGAACTTGGACAGAAATCCACTAGTAGGAGTAATATTTATTGGTTTTGTTTCTCTTTTGGGCATTGCATTCTGGCTCAAGATTGACTCCAACATATTAGAAATTTATCTGATTTAGTGTTTAATACTGATTGTTATCGTCGTAGGAGCAAAAACTGAAATTTTGTTTATTGGGGTTGCTATGCCATATGAAAGATGTACTGTTTGTTTAATGTGATCTTGTTTATCTCTTTGTGTGTATTGTGGGAGGAGTCCTCAAAAGAATTTAAAATTAGATAAAGTAATGTATATTAATAACCATGATTAATAGAAGTTTATGATTTAAGTGATAAAAATATATGGGCAACTACTCTGGCTATCTTAGATTAATTGTTACATACAGATTATAAGGTTAACTGTGATCCCGTGCAATCCCCGTGGGATGCCAAAATCTCTGGCACCAAGGGAAACGATGAGCCCAAAAGCCATCAACAACCTTTGCGCTCCCTTGTTCTTCACACAAACCAAAACACGAGTCATATATGCCAATAACAATCGAACAACCATGTAGAGGAATCCAACAGCAAAACCTTCAGTCCCTAACTGCATCCCGGATCCTTGGTAAAAGAAAATCATCTTCTCTGCATCATTCCTATCAACAAAATACATAGACACTTTCTCATTATATTATGCATTGTCCCTGCAACACTAAAGAAGTACACGAAAATCGACTCGATAATTCTAAGGTGATTTTAGTAGCTTGTTTTACATATTCTTTCATCCATTACATAATACCTTCCAGTTTTTCATTATCACAAACATCTTGTATAAGAGTTGCTACCTGATTCAAGATATATAAGTGAGTAACTGATGAGTTCAGTTACATTTATTTTTCAAATTGCATATTGTAGCTTTCTGAATGTAGCAAAATTGACCTCTAAATTGTATAACCATGGTTAATTGATCTTTCCTTTTTTAAGCATCTTGATCTTATTTTAATTTTCTTTGTAGGAAATTTTACAATGAACAAGGCTTGGATGCGCTGTAACGATAGATTGAGCGATGTGTATTTAAAAGGAGTTGATGATTTTCTTCGATTTGCTTTTAAGCACACAGAACCAGAAGGTGAAATTCATTGCCCTTGTAAAAAATGCAACAATATTTTTCACAAAACTAGAGACGAAGTAAAGGAACATTTAATAATTTTTGGGATAGTTAAGGGGTACACTCGCTGGCTTTTTCATGGAGAATTTACACCCAAAGAGCAAATCACTAACAATAATGAAGTAAGACAAGAGGAAGTAAGAAAAGGGCAAGGTGATGATATATTTGAAATGATTTATGATGCTACTAGCCCTGATATCACGAATTATTCTGGTGGGGTCGATCCTTTGGAACCAACTTCAGAATTTTCCAAATTATTAGAGGATGCTGCACAACAACTTTATCCTGGTTGCGAGAAATTCTCCAAGTTGTCAATAATTGTGGAGCTGTTTCAAATTAAGTGCCTTTATGGATTGAGTGATAAAGCAACTGACTGCATAATGAAGTTAATTAAACAAGCACTTCCTTCTGGTGAAACTTTACCGGAATCATTCTATGGAGCAAAAAAAGTGATTCGAAGTTTAGGTCTTCGTTATGAAAAACATGCTTGCGAAAATGATTGTATGCTATTTTGGAAACATAATGCAAAAGCTGAATCTTGCTTGGTTTGTGGGGAGTCTAGGTGGAAATCAATAGAAGGTCAAAAAGTTAATGGGGCTAATACAGAAAAGAGTGGGAGCAAAATTCCTCGAAAATTTTTACGTTACTTTCCTTTGAAACCAGGATTGCAAAGGTTGTTTACGTCATCAGAAATAACTTCAGACATGACATGGCATCATGATCAACGTTTGAAAGATGGTGTTCTTAGACATCCAGCCGACTCGGATGCATGGAAACATTTCGATACATCTAACCCGGGCTTTGCCAGAGATCCTCGTAATGTTAGACTTGAATTAGAATCTGATGGGATAAATCCTTTCGGCAATTTAAGTGTTTCTCACAGCACGTGGCCAGTAATTATTATTGTGTATAATCTACCCCCTTGGATGTGCATGAAGAAACCATATTGCCTCTTGTCTTTGTTGATACCTGACCCTAAAGCTCCTGGAAATGATATCGATGTATACTTAGAACCTTTGGTGGATGAGTTGCAAGAATTGTGGTATAATAGAATCAATACATATGATGCTTCGAGAAAGGAGAACTTATGTATGCGGGCTGCACTCTTATGGACTATAAATGATTTTCCAGCTTATGCCTACTTGTCTGGATGGAGCACAAAGGGAGATTTGGTGTCACTCCCCAAACTAGGGGAGGCACGACTGGCACTCGATACTATATTCGATCGAGTTAGCCACTAAAC
>ML286622.1:0-19001 GCA_005239495.1 Nicotiana undulata
CTCGAAGCATTACAATACACGGTATAAGAACCTGAACCTGTGGGCAATATCAACACTGGTACTGTGGTCAATGCTGTCTTAAGCTTTTGAAAGATCGCTTCACACTCCTCCGACCATCTGAACTGAACACTCTTCTGCGTCTACTTGGTCAAGGATTCTATTGATGAAAACCCCTCCACGAAATGGCGATAATAGCCTGCTAGGCCCAAGAAACTCCGAATCTCTGTGGGTGAAGTGGGCCTCGGACAATCTCTAACAGCTGAAACTTTCTTCGGATCCACCTGAATGCCCTCTGCCGATACCACGTGGCCCAAGAATGCCACAGAACTCAACCAGAACTCATACATAGAAAACTTGGCATACAATTTCTGATCTCTCAGTCTGGAGGACGACTCCAAGGTGCTGCTCATGCTCCTCTCGGCTGCGAGAGTATATCAAAATATCATCTATAAATACGATCATAAAGAAGTCTAGATAAAACCTGAATACCCGATTCATCAACTCCATAAAAGCAGCGGGGGAATTGGTTAACCCAAATGACATGACCAAGAACTCATAATGCCCATAACGAGTGCGAAAAGCCGTCTTAGGCACATCAGAAGCCCTAATCCTGAGCTGATGATAACAAGAACTCAAGTCTATTTTAGAGAACACCGTAACACCCTGAAGCTGATCAAATAAGTCATCAATCCTCGGCAAAGGATACTTGTTCTTGATAGTAACCTTATTCAACTACCGGTAGTCAATACACATCCTCATTGAGCCGTCTTTATTTTTCACGAACAATACTGGAGCACCCCAAGGTGAAACACTAGGCCTGATGAAGCCTCTATCCAACAAATCCTGTAACTGCTCCTTTAACTCCCTCAACTCTGGCGGAGCCATACGATACTGGGGAATAGAAATGAGCTGAGTGCCCTCAACTAGCTCAAGACAAAAATCAATATCCCTGTTGGGTGGCATACCCGGTAGGTCAGCAGGGAATACCTCTGGAAATTCACGAACCACGGCACCGACTCTATAGAAGGAACATCAGCACTAGAATCACGAACATAGGCCAAATAGGCCGAACAACCCTTCTCGACCATGCGTCCAGCCTTCATATAAGAAATAACCCTACCAGAAGAATGACTAGGAGTCCCTCTCCACTCTAAACGAGGCACACCTGGCAAGGCCAAGGTCACTGTCTTGGCATGACAGTCCATAATTGCATGATAGGGAGATAGCCAATCCATCCCCAATATAACATCAAAGTCAACCATGTCAAGAAGAAAAAGATCAACCTGAGTCTCCAAACCACCAATAGCTACTACGCAAGCACGGTATACTCGATCTACCACTATAGAATCACCCACCGGTGTAGAAACTTGTACATCAGTACCCAAGGAATCACGGGGCATACTTAAATAAGGGAAAAAATATGAAGAGACATAGGAGAATGTAGAACCCGTGTCAAATAACACCGAAGCCTCTCGGCTGCAAACTGAAACCGTACCAGTAATAACTGCATCAGAAGCCTCAGCATACGGACGAGCAAGAAAAGCATAACACCGGGGCTGAGCCCCTCCAACCTGTACATCTCTGGGTCTACCTGCTACGGCCTGACCTCTACCCCTCATGGTCTGCCCTCCACCTCTATTAGTCTGACCTCCACCTCTGGCACCACGACAACCGCCCCTAGCTGGCTGAGGGGGTGAGGGTGCACCTGATGCGGGAACATTGCACGGGAACCCTGATACTGAGAACCACCAAAACCTCGGGGGAAAAACCTGGAAATATGCCCCATACCACCGCAAGTGAAGCAAGACCTTGGCTGTTGAGAATGCTGACCCTGGAACTGTCCCTGACAACAAGAATGACCACTCTGATTGCTTTGAATCGGCGGTGCATTGATGGACGCTGAAGGTGCACTGCGGGATACCTGGAGTGCTGACTGATAAGGCCTAGGAGGATGACCTCTGCCCAAGGGATCTCTGCCTCCAGATTAAGCATCACTGAAACGACCGAAATGACGAGGTCTCTTGTAAGACGCCTGTCCACCACCCTGGGATAATACCATCCCAATGCGCCTAGCCACATCGGCTACATCCTGAAAGGACATATCAGTACCCGTCTCCCTGTCCATCTGAAGCCTGATGGGCTGAGCTAGACCCTAAATAAACCTCCGAACCCTTTCCCGATCAGTGGGGAGTATCATAATGACATGCCTGGCCAACGTAATGAACCTGGTCTCGTACTGAGTGGTGAACATGGAGCCCTGCTGTAGACGCTCAAACTGCCTCCGAAGATCCTCTCTCTGGGTAAATGGAAGGAACTTCCCCAAGAACAACTCGGAGAACTGACCCCAAGTCAGAGGTGCAGACCCAGCTGGTCTGGTCAAGCAGTAATCTCTCCACCAAGTCTTGGCGGTGCCATAAAGACGAAATGTAGAAAAATCAACTCCATTGGACTCTACAATGCCCATGTTCCGAAGGACCTCGTAACAGCTGTCTAAATAATCCTGGGGATCCTCTGATGGTGCACCAGTAAATGTAGTAGTGAATAACTTGGTGAACCGGTCCAACCTCCACAGAGCGTCTATTGACATGGCTGCTCCCTCAACTGCTGGTGCCCCAATACCCGACTGAACTACTCCGGCCGTCTGAGGTGCCGAAGTCTGGAACTGAGTGGCAAACTGCTCTGGCATATGAATAGCAGGAGTCTGGGTCCCTCCCCCAGCCTGAGATCCAGATGGTGCAGTAGGAAGAATACCGGCCTGAGCCACACTCTCCATGAGTCCCACTAAGCGGACTAGAGCATCCTGAAGCACTGGGGTGGCAATGAACCCCTCTAAGACCTGAGCTAGTCCAACTGGGACTTCCTGAGTAGGAACCTCACCGGCAAAGTCTACCTGTGGGTCCTCTACTAAAGCTGTTGCTCTAGCTCTGCCTCGGCCTCTAGCACGGCCTCGACCTCGGCCCCTTGTAGGAGCTGTAATAGGAGGATCAGGCTGCTGGTCGGTCGATGAGGAAGCACGCGTTCTCGCCATCTACGAGAGAGTAAAATTGAGACTCAATTAGCATTCAGAATTAAACTGGCACGACAGAGAATGAGAGATGTGAAGTTATTCCTAACTTTGTAGCCTCTGGGGGATAAGTACAGACGTCTCCGTACCGATCCCTCAGACTCTACCGAGTTTGTCCATGAGTTGTGAGACCTAAGAAACCTAGAGCTCTGATACCAACTTGTCACGACCCCAAATCCCACCTTCGGGCCATGACTGCATCTAACGTTGAACCCGCTAGACAAGCCAACGTTTGAACTAGATAAAATTCATTAACAACTAACACAGGTAAGATAACTAAAGCATCGATGGTCAACAATATGAAGGTTAACAAATAGCAAAAAAAATAACATAGCAATTTCGAAGTAAAACCCATATACAAATCCCAGAACTGGTGTCACATACTCACGAACTGTCTAAGAGATTACTAAAAACAAAGGTTTGAAAATAATTACGTAGGACTGTCTTTGAAATATAAAGTAAGACTGAGCTGAAAGTGAAGGGTAGAAGGTGACGTCAAGGCCCACGAACGTCTGCGGGTCTACCTCGATATCTCCTGTATGAACTGATGAGATGCTCCGACCGTCAGTGATCACCGGGTAAGACTGCGTAGTCTGCACAACATAAAGAAGTGCAGGTGTAGCATGAGTACAACCGACCCCATGTACTGAGTAAGTGTCGAGCCTAACCTCGGCGAAGTAGTGATGAGGCTAGGACTGACAACAATATATGTACCTGTGCAATTCTATATAATAACAGGAGAATATCGATGGAAATAAGCAAGTAAGATAGAAATGGGGAGAACATGCTGGGGTAAAAGGGGCAAAAAAATGCTAGTACGGTAGAACAGGGTAATAACTGAAATGTAAAGATAAAGGCAGGAATTTAACTTCTCAAAACAGATAATGAACAACAAAAGGCATGGCATGTCCCCTCGTGCATAACCTCACAATCACTCAGCACAGAATGTCCCCTCGTGCACATATAATAACACTCGGCATGTAATGTCCCCTAGTGCATAACATCACAATCACTCGGCACAGAATGTCCCCTCGTGCATATATAATAACACTCGGCACGGAATGTCCCCTTGTTCATAACCTCACAATCACTCGGCATGGAATGTCCCCTCGTGCGTATATAATAATCAGTGATCAACACGACATGTCCCCTCGTGTGATAAGTAATAAAAGAGAGCAACAATATAATGTGAAAGTCAACATTAAGAAGTCTCAAGTGCATGTAAATACTCAACAAAATCCTATTGTCCCGTCAAGGAGGAATCATCAATTACAAACTGAACAAATGCCCGATAAGGGTCTCACCTATAACCAAACTCACATCAGAAATACAATTTCACAGTGTAAGCCTCAACTGAAACAAATAACTCAATAGCTCCCCACGTCACGAAACAACATCAAGGTATCACTACTAATTCACTAATTACTCATAGCATTGGGAATATTAAGAATATAGTAAGTTTAATCACAATAGACTCACGGGCATGCTTGACCGCAGCATATAGGCACTCGTCACCATGCCTATATGTTGGACATGAGTTACACATAGCAAATAAGACTCTATACCTAATCCCTCAAGCTGAGGTTAGGCCAAACACTTACCTCGGCTTCGAAATTGCAAGTCAAGCCTCAATCACAGCCTCTCCTTTAGAATCCGACTCCGGAACGGTATTATCTAGACATAATCAACCCAAGTATATCAATAATGGCTCAACAAATCAAACCCATAGTCTAATTATTTATTTCACAGCATTCTTCCTAAGATTTAAAAATTTGACCCCGGGCCTGCTTGGTCCAAACATGAGGATCGGACCAAAACCCGATCACCCATAACCCCACGAGTTAGAATATATAATTTGTTTTAAGATTCGACCCCAAATTGAGGTTGAATCACCCAAAATTCTCAAAAACCCAACTCTACCTAAAATCCCTAATTCCTACTTTGATTCCATGTTTTTAGCCCTAGATTCTAGTGTTTGATGAAGGAAAAATGGAAGGAATTGGAGTTAAAGTCACTTACCCAAGTGGTTATGGAGGTAGAATAGCTTGGGGGTCGTCAATGGGGTTTGGAGAATAAGAGAAGAGTGCAAAAATAAGAAATCTCGTAATGATATTCTGTTTTGGGGCTTTTAAAATAACTGGGCGAAAATGTTCAGTGCGATCGCGGACAAGGGATTGCGATCGCGGAGGTAGCTGGGTTTCACTCTCCGCGATCGCGGAGAGAGGAATGCGATCACGGAGAAGCTAGACTGCACTCTCTGCGATCGCGGAGCATCAGGATCTCCTACAATGCGATCGCGGCCCCACCAATGTGATCGCATAAGGCATCAGACCCCTCCCCCACTCTCAACTATATGCGATCGCAGCTCAACCTATGCGATCGCATAGACTAAGCTACCAGACACCAGAAAACTCACAAACACCAGATTGTTTTCATGCTTTCACACCCTGTGCTACCCGAAACTCACCCGAGCCCTCGGGGTTCAAAACCAAAAACACACACGACTCCCAAAATTTTCTACGGACTTGTTCAAGCTTTTAAATCATCAAAATATCATCAAATTCATCGGATTAAACCTCGAAACTCTTAGAATTTTCTCAAACTTCATAAACACCTATATTTCCCATTTTTAATCCGAATCACGTCGTTTCAAGTCCGTTTCACACCAAATTTCACAGATAAGACAAATAACATATAATAAACCTGTTCCGGGCTCCGGAACCTTAATACGGGCCCAGTAGCACGGTTTTCACTTAATAATTTTTTTTCAAATTCCTTTATTATTTCCAGAAACAAATTTCCTTTAAAAATTCATTTCTCGGGCTTGGGATCTCGGAATTTGATTCCGGGCATACGCCTAAGTCCCATATTTTCCTACGGACCCTCCGGGACCATCACATCACGAGTCTGGGTCCGTTTACCAAAAATATTGACCAAAGTCAACTTTATTCATTTAATTATCATAAATTCTATTTTTTCATAAAATTTCAATATAAAGACTTCCCGGCTACACGCCCTGGCTGCGCACGCATTTCGAGGTGAGATCAATAGAGGCTTTCGGAGCCTCAGAATACAGATATAGCTAAAATTACTTAGGATGACCGTTTGGGTCATCACAGTGACTCTTCAAATCTTGCTCACCCCTTTCCCAAAAGGAAACGAGTTGTCTCAATAATGTCAAAAACCCTTGACCGACCCGAGAGGAGTTGAAAAAAGGGGGCGACAGCATGGCGATTCTGCCGGGGATATATAGGCTTTTACCATTATCAAACTACTTTGTGAATTTGTACCTCTTCCCATTCCCTTATGTGCAATTAATTGTCTATTTCTTTCAAGTATTTAATGTTCCTCAAAAGCAAAACTGACATGTTTTCTTGTTTCCTTTTGTAATCGCTTTTAAAAAAATCATAAATACTGTATTTACTGCTTTCATAACGTGCAAATACATGTCTACATGCCTTTGCTGCTTATTTATTTTATAATCATGCTCAACATCATACTCCACTCGTGCCAAAACAAATCCTATAGCAACACTTGATTAGTGGTTTCACCCTTCCTTTTTTATCACCCCTAAATTCAGAAAGGCTTATTTGCGGTAAAACTAGTCGATCAGCGGTGCAGTCGACGGTTCCGTGCCTTTCCCCCTTGAGTTGTCCGCTCAGGGGTACCAGTCTAATACCCCATAGAAACCTTACTCCGATATACTGTTGCATGCATCATGGTCAAACCTAGCCAGGCTAATATGTTGTCCGCACAATAGCCTTTAAGATTGCCTTGTCCTTAGTCCACTGGGTTTTCATAAATCCAACAGACGTCATCACGTTATGTGCTTTTATTTGGAGAACTAAATGCTTGTATGCTAATCATTGATGTTAAACAATCGAGTCTGGTGGGGGTAAGGGCCCAATCCTGTTTACCTTGCAGAAATATGAGGCACGAGGTCCCCAGATTCGGCATGGTTACCAACATGCACCCAAAGCTTCTGAACTTGTGGGAGGACCTGCATTCTAGTGACATAACACTCGT
Source organism: Nicotiana undulata (assembly GCA_005239495.1). Taxonomy (NCBI): domain Eukaryota; kingdom Viridiplantae; phylum Streptophyta; class Magnoliopsida; order Solanales; family Solanaceae; genus Nicotiana; species Nicotiana undulata. Next base: position 7,091 of record ML286622.1, read on the forward strand.
CAAGAAATATTTGGGTAATCTACCATCCCTCCTAGACATCCAGCCTAACAACATGATGATAGAGGCTGCCACTTTATTTTGGGATAGAGAAAGGGCCGTCTTCCATTTTAGGGACATTGAAATGACACCATTGCTAGAAGAAATAGGAGGACTTGCAGGATTAGTATGGGAAACTCCTAGATTGCTAATGCCTGAAAACCGCACAAGCAAGGGTTTCTTGAAAATGATGGGTCTAAAGAAAAACGCCGAATTAGGGTGTCTGAAGGAGTCGTACATCCCTTTCGACTACTTGTATCAAAGATACGGTGACAACAAATCATACCGTACCTTCCATGATGAATTCGCCATCACATCCTTGGGACACATTCACCGTAGGGTGTTCGTCTTCATGGTTTGCTTCTTGGGACTGATCTTATTTCCGACAAAGAAAAAAAGAATCCACACTAGGCTGGCCATGGTAACCAAGGCATTAATGGAGGGAATTGGCGGACATACTTTTAGCATCGTTCCTATGATCATCTCAGACATCTATCGAGCCTTAGAAAAGTTTCAAAGAGGAGATAAGAACTTCGAAGGCTGCAACCTATTATTACAACTCTTACTTTTAGAAATTCTTAAAAAGGTCCAATACCGGCAAGAGTTTCCGCGAAGAGCGTAGAATGACCACATCGCTTTCCATCACCCAAAGCGAATGACTTATATTCCTGACAGGTTTGCTCAGCCTGAGAATGGCAAAAAATGGGTAGAGTTGTTCGATAATATATTTGAGGAGCAAGTTCAATGGATGTTCGAGTTGTTTCCAACAGAAGAATTCATTTTCTGGTCCAGGGATGCACCGTTCTTGATACTAATTGGGGTCTGAGAGGAACATATCCTTACATCCCTCTACGGGTTATGAGACAACCAGGCAGAAAGAAGATATACCAAGGGTCGACAAGATGAGCCATTTCCGAGCCGACTTTCAAGATGATGACACTACTCACAAGTGCCAAGCCCAACATATGTGGCACTGTAAGATCATAATGGAAAAGGACACGGTCGAACTAGACAGATTTCATGCAAGTTGTACATCTTTCTACCAGGGTGGTTAGAAGACAATTGGGATGGTCTAGGAAGGCCAGGGTTCATCCAAGGCCACATACAAAAAGGTCGAGGCTCAGGTCAAGTACAATCAATTGCGCAAGAGGATCCGTGAACGCGAGGACGAGCACCGCGAGATACATGAAACAAACAAGAAGTTGATTGAATAATGGAAATATATGGCCGTCTGCACCAATCGAAAGATGGGGTACTTGGAGCGAGGCATAGTCGAGTTGGAGGGTAAGTTCATCAAAAGGGTTGAAGACTGCCAAATGCTGAGGGAAACGAAGGTGGACATCTAGCCAGAGTATACCTACTTCTAGGACTTCGTGAGCTGGGGAATCTGTTCGAGGGAATCAAGGATGCCGAATTTGGGGAAGGTCCTTCTGGGACCAAGTAAGATAGGATTTATTTTTCTCTTTATCAATTTAATAAGGCCAATGGCCATTAGTGATTTTATTTCTCGCTTATTTAGTGTCGTTTTGGATTCGTCTATTTTTACATTAATGATATGAGGCATTTTAGCATTCAAGTTCTCCAAATCAACTTGTCGCTAGGCCTATCTCGGGCACGACGAGGCTCCCCAAATTAGGACACGCTTTATATTCTCGCACTATGTGTTTAAATACCCAATACTTATTCATAATCCTCACTGACTTGGCTACTTTCGTTTTGTTTTTGTTTTCTTTCTTTTTATTATTCCCCTCCCCAAAGGTTGGTTCCTGCACTCTGGCATCATCGTCATACCTCACAAGATCCAAGGGTCCTCCACCCTCTCCTCCTCCTAGTCCTCCCAAAGGCAGAAGCAAAGGCAAAAAGAAAATGGAAGATTCAGACAACATCAGGAAGGAAAATATAGTTGAACGGGTAGAGGACACTGACGACCAGGGTATTCAAGTTCAAAATGAGACTATGTCACAACTCGAACAGAAGTTGTTGAAGTTCCGGGAAGAGCTTGATCAAGTCCGAAATTTGGCAAACCTATCATTCACCCTCAGTGTTCCAGACATCAACTACCCCAACACCCAAAATCCTATACCTCCTCAAAACACCCCGAAGCAGCAAAATCATCCCACAACCAATCATCACACCACTCCACCAAAGAGTCAATGGATGTTCGAGTGGTTTCCAACAGAAGAATTCATTGTCTGGTCCAGGGATGCACCGTTCTTGATACTAATTAGTCTAACAGGAACATATCCTTACGTCCCTCTACGGGTTATGAGACAACCAGACAGAAAGCAAATTATACCAAGGGTCGACAATATGAGCCATTTACAAGCCGATGTTCAGGATGATGACACTCCTCACAAGTGCACACATGTGGCACTGTAAGATCATAATGGAAAAGGACACGGTCGAACTAGACAGATACCATGCAGGCTATACATCTTTTTACAAGGGTGGTTAGAAGACAATTGGGATGGTCTAGGAAGGCCAGGGTTCATCCAAGGCCACAGACAAAAAGGCCGAGGCTCAGGTCAAGTAAAATCAATTGCGCAAGAGGATCCGTGAACGCGAGAACGAGCACCGCGAGATACATGAAACCAACAAGAAGTTGATTGAATAATGGAAAGATATGGCCGTCTACGCCAATAGAACACTGGGGTACTTGGAGCGAGGCATAGTCGAGTTGGAGGGAAGATTCAGGCAACATCAGGAAGGAAAATATAGTTGAACGGGTAAAGGCCACTGACGACCAGGTTATTCGAGTTCAGAATGAGACTATGTCACAACTCGAACAGAAGTTGTTGATGTTCCAGGAAGAGCTTGATCAAGTCTGAAATTTGGCAAACCTATCATTCACCCTCAGTGTTCCAGACATCAACTACCCCAACACCCAAAATCCTATACCTCCTCAAAACACCCCGAAGTAGCAAAATCATCCCACAGCCCATCATCAAACCACTCCACCAAAGAGTCAAACCCTTCCAACGAAATGCAATACTTTCCATACTCCAAAGAACACTCTGTTACTCATCCTAGAACCATAAAATTCCACAAATGACCACCTCTACACCCATGCACCAGGCCATCACAACAACCCCATCTACATGGAAACTATACCACACTCCACCCAACTCATCTCATATACACCTGAGTCTAGTGAAAAGGATAGGCTTATCAGAAATTTGGCTGAGAAGCTTAAAAAGTTGACCAGCCGGGTTCAAGGAATTGAGGGAAGCAAAGAATTCGAGGGGTTGAACTATGAAGACCTCTGCATACAGCCCGATGTCGAACTGCCCGAGGGGTACAAACCTACTAAGTTCGAAATGTTCGATCGTACAGGTGATCCGAGGGGCCATTTGAGGACCTACTTTGATAAGCTAGTTGGAGTATGGAAAGATGAAAAGATCTGCATGGAGCTGTTCATGAGGAGACAGGAGATGCACTATCTTGGTACATCAGCCAGGAGCCCAAGAAATGGTCGAATTGGGTAAGCATGGCGTCCGACTTCATGGACCGATTCAGGTTTAATACAGAGAACACATCAGATGTGTTCTACATTCAGAATCTAAAAAAGATGCCTACAGAAACTTTCTGCGAGTATGCTACTCGCAGGAGATCTCATGCTGCTTAGGTTAGGCCCATCTGAGACGAAGAATATATGAATAAGATCTTTGTCCGAGCTCAAGATCCACAATACTATGAGCGGTTGATGGTGATCGAGAACCATAGTTCTCTTACATTATCAAATTGGGTGAGAGAATCTAATAAGGAATCAAAAGCAGTATGGTCACCAACTTCGAAGCCTTACAAGCTACATATAAGGCTTTACAGTCTGGTGGTATGTCCAAAAAGAGAGATGTGGGAGCCGTGATGGTTGCACAAAGAACCAAATCCCCACTAAAATACCAAACCTACCAAAAACCTCCACTTAAATATTATTCAACACCTCCACAAACTTACCAAGAACCCTCACCCTCATACTAACCACCACCACCAACATATCAATAAACCTCACCACCTACCTATCAACCTACTTCATCCAGGTATTCCTTGCCCGTTCCTATCTACCACATCTATAACTCTCAACCAACCCACTATCAGTCACCCCCTGCTCGCCAAAACTCCGGCCCAACTTTGACCGCAGACCTCCTAAACAATACACTGCCATTGCCGAACCCATCGACCAGCTGTAGGAAAAGTTAAAGGCTGCTAGTTATGTCACCCTCATTCCTGTTGTAACCCCTGAGAATCCTTCCCTGTGGGTTAACCCAAACAAGTCCTGTGCATACCACTCAGGCATGAAGGGACACACGAACGATGAATGCCTCTCTTTGAAGGATAAGATACAGTCCTTAATCGACAACAAGATTATTGTGGCAAAAGAATCAACTCCCAACGTCCGCAACAATCCACTCCCAGACCATAAGGGTGAAGGCATCCACATGATCGAAGTATATGAATATTTTGACCCAGAGGGGTCAATTGGGTTGATCATAGAGGGTGATGATAAAAAAAAGCTCGAAGTCACTCTCAATGCTCTCATATTCCATATCCATCCATCTGGAGATGCTAAGGTAGTTGCATCAGTGCCTTTTGAGTTTGAAGCAGCACCACCTACGAAGACACCTACACCGTTTGAGGTCGAAGTTATGCCACATGCAAATGCGCCTGCACCATTTGAGGTTGCAGTCATGCCATCTGCTAAGGCACATGTACAATTTGAAGCAAAGTTAGCTGCACCACTCATGGTGGAAATATCAACCACGCAACCTTTCTACACTAATGTTGTGCCATGGGATTATGTATCTGAGGCAAGAAGGAAAGGCAAAGTCAAGATCGAAGAAGCCACTGTTGCATAGGGAATGACAAGGACCGACATATTTTATACACAAGAACATTTGGCAGAGACAAGCAAACAGGCCTCCAATAGGCCACCCATTATTGAGACATGCCCAGATGACCTTTGGAGGAATGTTCAGGCTAATGAGTACTCTGTTATCGATCAATTGAACAAAACCCTGTTGATACCCAATTTTTCCTCAAAATTATTTTCACACTTGCATATTACCTTCAAAATCACTTTTCATAAGGAATGGTATTTTTTCCATAATGTTTCATATTTTTATCAATTTATTTTCCTATTTATTTAGTATTTTTATATTCAATAATTATTCATGAATTGTATTATAAATAATTTCAAAATGCTCCAGCTCAATATATCATTTTTAATCCTATTAGGATTTAATTATCTCAAAAATTAACCAATTTGGCACTATTTAGCTACAATTACACAAATTTTGCAACTATGGTCCAATTATGCATTTATGCTATTTTTAATTCTATAATTAGTCATCTTTTTATATATTAATATTAGTTAATTCCCTTAAATTTTGTTTACCTAGCCTTAATTTCATTATATATATAATTATTAGCTATGTTATTAATTATTTACCTATGTTTTATGGGTATTTAAAATCTAGCCACTTTTAATTTTGATCTCAACCTAATTTACCCGGACCCTTAACCCAATTACCTACCCAGCCTAAACCAATTTCCTATCAGGCCCAACCCCGAACCAATCCGAGTCGTTGATCAAATTAAATCAACGACACAAATCGTTATTACCTTAATTAACTTAGACTAACCCCCCTACCCCCCCGCCTGACCCCTCTCATTCTCGCCGGTCTCTCATCTCTCTACTCTCTCTCTCTCAATCTCTCTAAGTCTTTTCTAGAGACTTCTTGTCTCTTTGGGCTCCGATGAACCTCTTCGCCTTCTCCGACCGTCTCTTCGCCGGAGATCATGAAGCTCTCACCATCCTCCTGCCTCCTGTGGTTCCCTCACGCCGGTGTTTTCCATCTCTAAGGTCTTCAAGAGACATGGGATAATCCTCCTACCCCATGTGCCTATGCTCGTTATCCTTCGGCCATCTCCTGCCATCTCCGGCTGTTCAAGCAAGGTATGTGACCTTTTGGCATTAAACTAGTGACATTTGAGGTTTTTCTTATCTTTCTGGGTTCTCTTTGAAACCCTAAATGCTTAAAAAACCCCGATTCTTTTAGATCTATGATAGATCTGTGTATATTTCAAGCTATTTCATTTTTTTCCCCAAAGATTCTCCGAGTTTTCCTTTAAAATGACTCTTCTTCTTCAAGCTAGGGTTTCTTAACACCTTTCTCAAAAAGAATGATTCTTCTTCTGATTTTAAGTACTTTCTACTATGTTTGAACGATTCTCTTATGCTTTTCTTGCTACTTGACTTATTATGCTAGAAACCGTAATTTTTAGGTTGTCTCTAACAATAGGTTCGATTAATCCGTGTTCGTATATGTTCCTCATGAATATCCGGTGCTTTCATGCATGTTGTATGTATTCTTGTGCTCCTTGCTCTAATTTGTTGTTAGGGTTATGATTCTCTACTGTTCGTGTAACTATTTGCTTAGTTTTTCCTTAATTTTGTTCAATATGTGCTTTTTATCGTCTAAATAAGTCTGATTAGTTGTTTATTGACTATTTACATAAGATTCTTTACTAAGTTTATGTATCTCTCTCCGAACTGTGATATTTTCCTAGAATATGTGACTTTGTGTGTTCTCCTTGTAATTCTATACTGATTCTTTGAATCGTTTCTTATTTGTGAGATGCTTTCCTTAATTAGAACTGACCCCCTGTGATTTTAGTCTCATCCGTGATTCTTGTGACTAATTTCTTAAAATTTAAATTGTATCTTACCTTATTTGTGTGCTTCAACATGTTGTCAAATAATCAGTCCATATTTTCCTTATGTGAGAACTATGTATTTGGCCTTTATCATATGCTATGTACTTTACTACTCTTATTATAGTAACAGCTAGTTCATGCTTGATTTTTTCCTTATGTGATATCAAGTATGACCGTTTGAACTAGGACTCCCTTATTAAAGGGAGTCCAGGTCTGTGATTGATTCTAATTGAATATGATTTCCATTGATTGATTTTCAGTACTTGTTACCTTATTTTCTACTCGTTTTGAAAAGCTATAAATACTTCACTCTTTCTTTAGACAAGACATAGTTCAAGATCTACCTCTCACACACAAACACACTATTTTCTGAACTTTTTTTTTTCTCTCTTGTTATTTACTTGCTACTCAGTCAGCTAAAAGACAATACTGAGTAACACTACTACTCTACTTGCTCTGCTGTATCAATGCTCTGTTTGTACTACTGCTCTATTTGTCTACATTGTTCCATACATTGTTGTTCTCTCTGCACACTACTGCTCCTTTACTCTGCATTTACTTCATCATCTAACTAGTATGTTCTCAGTTTAACTTTAAGGTTTCCAAAACAACATGCTCCAGTTTGTGTCACAGTTCCTTTTATTCCTGTCATGTGTCTATTTATGGCTTTATTTCTTACCCTGCAATTAGCATGCCTATTTATTAAACTGTCTATATGACTATTCTCTAGTTCAGCATGTCTATATGTTCTATCAAAGCTTCTACCCTATCCCCTCGCCCCAATGATTGATAAGCATATAGTTCTGAACATAGTATATACTCTAACACCCCTCAACCTGATGCTATTTCAATCCTGACATGAATCTTTGTGAAGGATTATGCCATGACAGTCTAAGTCTTGTAATGCTCTTTTTCTGAGGTCTACTTGTTTGCAAGCATGTTCCTATGTGCTCCATACTTGTTCCCCAATCCCTCATCTCCTTACTTGTGGTTGCTGAACTTGTCTTAGTTCATGTTGTTGATCTGTGTGTGATGTTTGAACATGGTGGTTGTGCTATTGCCTTTCCCCTTTTCAGACTATTTTCACTAAACCTCTCTTTTCTCAAAATTGTTTTAAAACCATTCTTACTCAAACTCCCTAACACTATGAGCACTTTCACTATATTCTTAGACATTAGGTTTTGCCCCTCTTGTGTAAGCATTGCTTTGGGACCCTTGAGCTCCCTCTGAACTTTGACACACAAGAGCTGGTATTTCCACGCTGCACATGTTTCACTCTTTGTTACCAAGTCTGGGTGTGAGCATTACTCGGGAGCCCTTCAGATCCTTAGGGAACTTTGACACACCCGGACTGTGAAAAGGCTTTAAAACACCATATGGCAATGAGGTGGGGAGGATTTGGGCCTAAGTGAAGGTTCCCTATAAAATAACTTCTTATTTTCTCTTTGGTTATGTAATTCATAATTCCTGGCCTGTAATAATTTGTAAACAACTCATAGGGGCTGGGTAGTGAAATGGGAGGGGTAACTATGCATGCTTAGTTATTACAAGGGTAGAAACCATGTGTAGGCTTTTACTTCTTATCTGCGCAATAGGGATCATGTGTAGGTTCACATCCATGCATTAGAAATCATGTTCCTTAGGTCCCATGTACACTGTTTCAGCATGTTCATCCTTATATCACTTAGAAAATCCCGTGTTAAAACATGTTAATAACTAGTACTCTACATTATGCACTGACATGTACACTTAGATATCCTGCCTTAGGATAGATACAACGCTAATAAATAGGTCATTTTCACATCTTCTGAAAGCATTGAAATATTTATGCATTTACAATATCCTGCTTAGGTCCTGCATGTACATCACTCTGCATTTTCTGTGCATTAGATATCATGTCTTTAGGATTGCATTCATATCCTCTTAGGCTTCTCTAGCTTAATTACTGATAAAAACAGACTCACGCAGTTGGTAATATTCCTGAAATCTAAACATCTAGAACAACATGTTTAGTAATGCAACTCAAACAATTTCCTCTAAGTAATTCTAATAACGGATATGTTGTCTCACGCCTAGGAAAGACTTAGGTGCTAAATTTGTTAAAAGTGGAAATATACTTCTTTATATGTATTGCTTAACTATCAACGGGTTTAAAAAACCAGTAGGCAAAAACTGATTAGGATTCCCTCTCCGAATTATGCAAAAAATCTACTTCTCTATTGCATTCTGGACTCACCTAGATATCATGCTTTTGGATTCTTAAATTAATACCGCCCTTACATGTGTTTGAGTCGTGCTAATTATATACATAATCTGCGGAGGTGAACTTGAGCCTCTTATATGCTCCTATGTGCTTCCCCATTCATTGCAGTCCTAAGTGTTCTTGTTTGTCACTTTAGAATCTTTACCTTTAAACCTGAGGATCAGCCTAGTACCTCCCTTTTAGGATAGTAGTCCTAATTTCCTCCGGGACTGATAGGATGGGATAGGTAATAGCATGCAATAGAGTTCGTGACAAACACGCGCTTTAATTACCTTCACGAGGTGGGAAAGGGTAAAATATGGATATGATGACCAATGCGCTAATACCACGTGTAGCCCCTCTTCGAGGAGTGTCTATCGGGTATAACATTAATGTGATCCGTATTGTTTTAAACCTAAGATACCTTTCCCTTAAATATAATATTGTAATTCTTTTCAAAAACTTGATAATTTTAACACTTGCTTGCTTAATATTTGAAATCCCCTCTTACTTGAGCCCTTTACTTGTTATTTGCTAACTGTACAAATTCACAAAAACTATTTGGCCTGGAACCACACTTGTGGATCCTGAGGGGTGCCTAACACCTTCCCCTTGGGATAATTTCAAGCCCTTACCCAATCTCTGGTTAGTAACGTAGTCATAATTGAACCCCTTAGGTGCCCTAACGCACCGTTAAAATAGTTAGGTGGCGACTCTCCAAAAATGCAAACTCCCTTTCCTAAAAGGAAAGAGTTGCCTCTACCCAAATGTCCTGCACCCAGACCTCTCCGCGAGGGAAACAAAAAGGGGGCGTGACAAACCCCATCTCAGATATCTATTCTGTCATTGCTGCAGAAATCAGGGACGCACAAAAATGATTTGATAAAGTGCTGAACGAAGCATATGTGCCAAATAACATCATCAGCGGAGAAATGGCCTGTGATGACCCAAAAGGTCATCCCAAGTAATTCCAGCTAAATCTGTGTTTTGAGGCCCCAAAAGCCTCCATTAAATCTCACCTCGAGATGCGTGCGCAGCCCGGGCAGGTAGTCGGGAAGCTTCCATGTAAAAATTTGATAAAAATGGGATTTTTGAATTGGATAATTGAATAAAGTTGACTTTGGTCAATATTTTTTGTAAACGGACCCGAACTCGTGATATGACGGTCCCGGAGGGTCCGTAGGAAAATATGGGACTTGGGCGTATGCCCGGAATCGAATTCCGAGGTCCCAAGCCCAAGAAATGAATTTTAAAAAAAATTGTTTTATGGAAATAATAAAGGAATTTGAAAATGAATAATTGTGTGAAAACCATGTTACCGGGCCCGTATTATGGTTTCGCAGCCCGGAACAAGTTTATTGTATGTTATTTGTCCTATCTGTGAAATTTGGTGTAAAACGGACTTGAAATGACGTGTTTCGGCTCAAAAATGGAAATTTAGAAGTTTATGAAGTTTGAGAAAATTCTAAGAGTTTTGAGGTTTGATTCATGGTTTTTGATGATATTTTTATTATTTAAAAGCTTGAACAAGCCGTAGGATGTTTTGGGAGTCGTGTGTGTTTTTGGTTTTGAGCCCCGAGGGCTCGGGTGAGTTTCGGGTAGCTAACGGGGAGTGAAAAAAATGAAAAATCTGGTGTGATGTTGCAGGTTTCTGATGTCTGGTGTAATACCCTTCGCGAACGCGTCCAAGGGCACGCGAACGCGAAGGGTAAATAGTGTGGCTTGGGTTTTGTTCCACGCGAACGCAGGGGTACAAGCGCGAACGCGGAGCTATGGGGGGACTACTCTACGCGAACGCGACGCCCCTCTCGCGAACGCGTAGTGTTATAGGGTGGGGGCTGGGGATCAGGTAGGTTGTTCTTCGCGAACGCGGGCAGAGACAAGCAAACTCTTAAGGTTAGGGGGTCAGACCTACGCGAACGCGGCCCTGGTTCCGTGAACGCATAGGTCCCAGCTGCCAACCCTTCGCGAATGCGGCCAGTGGCTTGCAAACGCGAAGGGTAATTTCCCTAAGTGATTTTTTTTATAACCCAAAACAGACCCTTTGCGTATTACTCCCATCTTTCGCCTCCCCCTTCTTCCTCAAACCCACCCATAGACGAAAATCAAGCTCCCAACCTCCATAACTCCATAGGTAAGTGCTCTTGACCTTGTTTCCTCTTAATTTATTCAACTAATCACTAGATTCTAGGCCTAAAAACATGGAAATTAAAGTATGAATTAGGGATTTTAGGTAGATTTGTTTTTTTTGTTGTTGAGAATTTTGGATAATTCAACCTCAATTTGGGGTCGAATCTTGAAACAAATCATATATTCTAACTCGAGGGGTTATAGGTGATCGGGTTTTGGTTCGAGCCTCGTGTTTGGACCAAACGGGCCTGGGGTCAAATTTTGGAATCTTAGGAAGAATATTTTGAAATAAATAATTAGGCCATGGGTTTGAATTATGTACCATTATTGATATACTTGGGTTGATTATGTCTAGATAATACCGTTCCAGAGTCGGATTCTAAAGGAAAGGCTGTGATCGAGGCTTGACTTGCAAATTTTGGACCCGAGGTAAGTGTTTGGCTTAACCTCAGTTTGAGGGATTAGGTATAGAGTCTTAATTGCTATGTGTAACTCATGTCCAACGTATAGGCGTGGTGACGAGTGCCTATGCGTTGCGGTCAAGCATGCCCGTGAGTCAATTGTGATGAAACTTACCGTGTTCTTATTATTCCCCTCATTACGAGTAGTTGGTGTTCTAAAAGTGATACCTTGATGTTGTTTTATGACGTGAAGAGTTATTGAGTGATTTATTTCAGTTGAGGCTTACATTGTTGAAATTGTAACTACGATGCGAGGTTGGTTATAGCTGAGACCCTTGTCGGGCATTGTTGAGTTTGTAATTGATGTTTTCTCCTTGCTGGGGCAATA
>ML286622.1:19286-41075 GCA_005239495.1 Nicotiana undulata
TGAGGTTATGCACGAGGGGACATTCCGTGCCGAGTGTTATTATATATGCACAAGGGGACATTCCGTGCCGAGTGATTGTGAGGTTATGCACGAGGGGACATGCCGTGCCTTGTTCTGTTTATTATATGTTTAAGAAGTTAAATTTCGGCCTTTATCTGTACATTTCAGTTATTACCCTGTTCTATCGTGCTAGCATATTGTTACCCCTATTACCCCAGCATGTTCTCCCCGTATCTATCTTATTTGCTTATTTCTGTTGCCAATTTTCCTGTTACTATATGAAACTGTACAGGTACATATGTTGTTGTTGGTCCTAGCCTCGTCACTACTTCACCGAGGTTAGGCTCAACACTTACTCAGTACATGGGGTCGGTTGTACTGATGCTACACCTACACTTCTTTATGTTGTGCAGATTACGCAGTCGAACCCGGTGATCACTGACGGTCGGAGCATTTCATCAGTTCACACAGGAGACATCGAGGTAGACCCGCAAACGTTCGTGGGCCTTGACGTCACCTTCTAATATTCACTTTCAACCCTATCTTACTTTGTATTTCAAAGACAGTCCTATGTACTTATTTTCAGACCTTTTTGTTTGTAGTAATCTCCTAGACAGTTCGTGAGTATGTGACACCAGTTCTGGGATTTGTATACGCGTTCTACTTCGAAACTGCTATGTTATTTATGGCTATTTGTTAACCTTCATACAGTTGACCATCGATGCTTTAGTTATCTTATCTGTGTTAGTTGTTAATGAATTTTATTTAGTTCAAACGTTGACTTGTCTAGCGGGTTCAATGTTAGACGCAGTCATGGCCCGAAGGTGGGAATTCTGGGCGTGACATGGCCAATATGGTGGGTCAAGTGCTGGAGAGTCATAAGATTACTTTTCATGAGGACGAGCTACCACCTGAAGGGTTGGGTCATAACAAAGCCCTGCAAATCACTGTGCAATGTGAACTACTTCATTACCAGGATTCTAATCGATGGGGGAACCAGTCTCAATATATGCCCATTAACAATGCTCAAGAAATTGGGTAAAGGATTGTACGAGATGAAAGAAGGGTCGATGAACGTGAAATCTTTCGATCGTTCGCAGAGGTCCACCATCGGAGAAATCAGCCTTTTTTTACAAATGGGGCCTACATGGTTCGAAGTTGACTTTTCAGGTGATAGACATATCGGCGTCCTACAATCTGCTACTAGGACGACCATGGATACATGTCGCTGGGGCCGTGGCATCGACACTGCATCAAGCAGTGAAATTTAAACTGAACCATCAAGAGGTGATTATCCACGGAGATGGAAGCAATCCTATTTACAGTTGTCAAACCATTCCGACAATCGAATGTAGAAGGAAGCTGGGTGGAGAAACTTACCACCATATTGAACGAGTCAATGCCATATACAAAGACAAATGGTGGGATAGCAAGACAGTGAGCATGATGAACTAGAGAGGGTACGAGCCAGGTAAAGGTCTCAGCAAGAACCTCCAAGGAATCTCCAAACCTATAAAGATAAAAATCATGGCACCTCTTTTGATCTGGGATACGAATATACTTGGCAAGAGTACAACGACTGGTCGCCACCATGGCGCAGTCCCTGTTACCCATTGGAGCAGCCAATACCACATATGGAGCAGACCTTTCAGCAGGCCGATGTTATCTATGGGTCAGAGGAAGAAAAAGCACTTGCAGCGCTGAGGAACTTATTTCTGGAACACGACGATTGCTGTGTCATTTTTTAGGAGGAAGGGGAGGAAGGTCCTTCCATCCAGGCCGTGAAAAGAGGGACATCTCTCAAGAACTGGACCATCAGAAGAACTAGAGCCCGATGAGCCTCGGGGTAGCAGGGCTAAACAAGCGTTTTTCACTGTCTTTCACTAAAAGATTTTCCTTTTCGAATTTTTCATTTCTGCAATAAGAGCTTCTATGTTTAAACATTTGTTCAATTTATCAAAAGCACTTCTATGTTTTATGAATATATATTTATTATTATTGGTTTTCTCTCATTACTTTATCTATACAACATTACTATTACTTGTCTTGATGAACCGATGACTGTGACTTGCGATGAGACAATGCAACATATGGACATTGATTCAGAAGAAGATGATATACCTAACGAGATCGTCAAAGAAGTCGAGGATTTTAAAACAGACCTAAGTCCAACCTGGAAGAGACTGAAATTTTCAACCTAGGAGATTCAGAAAATATCAAGGAAAGTCGTATCAGCATCCATCTATCGCCGTCAGAAAAGAAGAAATCAAATTTTTTTTGAAGGCGTATGAGGACATATTTGCATGGTCGTATGATGACATGACTGGGCTTAGTACGTCCATTGTTGCTCACAAATTACCAACTAACCCAATGTGTCCACCGGTAAAGCAAAAGCTCAGAAAGTTCAAGCCTGACATGAGTTTGAAAATCAAGGAAGAAGTCACCAAGCAAATCAACGCCAAGGTTCTCAGGGTAGTGGAGTATCTGACATGGTTAGATAACATTGTGCTAGTGCCGAAGAAAGATGGGAAGGTCGATCCTGTGTCGACTACCGGGATCTCAACCAGGCCAGTCTGAAAGATGATTTCCCTTTGCCAAACATAAACATCCTAATTGACAATGGCGCCAATCATGAATTACAGTCATTCGTGGATTGCTTCGCTGGTTACAATAAGATCTGGATGGATGAGGGAGATGCTGAGGAAACGGCTTTCATTATGCCATGGCGAGTATACAGCTATAAGATGATGTCGTTCGGCCTGAAGAATGCTGGGGCCACCTATATTAGAGCTAGGACCACTATCTTCCATGATATGATACACAAGGAGATCGAAGTATATGTGGATGATGTTATTATCAAGTCCAAAAAATCCACCGACCACATCGAAGATCTAAGGAAGTTCTTCAATAGGTTGCACAAATACAATCTAAAACTAAACCCCGCGAAGTGTGCATTCGAGGTACCTGCTGGGAAGTTGCTCTGGTTCATTGTCAACCATCGAAGGATAGCATTGGATCCGTCAAAGGTCAAAGCCATCCAAGAGTTACCACCGCCAAAGAACAAGAAAGATGTGATGAGTTTCCTGGGACGTCTCAACTACATCAGCCGATTCATAGCACAGTCTACAGTCATATGTGAGCTGATCTTCAAAATGTGGAAGAATGACGCTGCAAACAAATGGACCGATGATTGTCAAAAATCCTTTGACAAGATTAAGGAATACTTGTCAACACTGCCAGTCTTGTTACCATATGAGTCAGGTAGACCTTTGCTACTCTACTTTGCGGTGTTAGATGGAGCTTTCGGCTGCGTTCTAGGGCAGCACGACGAAACAAGAAGAAAAGAGCAGGTCATTTATTATCTAAGCAAGAAGTTCACTCCATACGAGGAACAATATTTTCTATTGGAACCCACCTGGTGCGCTTTGACTTGGGTAGCCCAAAAGCTAAGGCATTACTTCTGTTCCTACACTACGTATCTCATCTCAAGGATGGATCCCTTGAAGTACATCTTTCAAAAGCCCATGCCCACTGGCAAGCTCGCTAAGTGGCAAGTCCTGCTGAGTGAGTTCGACATTGTCTATGTAACTCAGAAAGCAGTCAAGGGACAAGCATTCGCAGATCATCTTGCAGAGAACCTTGTGGATGGAGAATACCAACCCCCGAAGATGTATTTTCCCGATGAAGAGGTATCATTCAGAGGAGGAGACATTGTAGAATCCTATGACGGTTGGAGAATGTTCTTTGATAGAGCAGCGAACTTAAATGAGTCGGCATTGGAGCTGTCCTGTTATTGGAAACCGGTCAGCATTATCTGGTATCTACTAAACTCAGATTCCCCTGCACTAACAATATGGCGAAATATGAGGCCAGCATCTCAGGGCTAAACATGACCATTGATATGAACGTCCAAGAGATGCTAGTTATTGGTGACTCAGACATGCTTATACATCAGGTACAAGGAGAGTAGGCTACTGAGAATTCCAAGATACTATTGTATCTGCACCACGTGCAGGTATTGAGAAAGAGGTTTACAAAGACGGAATTTCGGCATGTCCCAAGAATTTATAATGAGTTCGTTGATGCCTTGGCCACTCTGTCATCTATGATACAGCACCCAGATAAGAATTTCATCGATACTATTCTGGTGAAGATCTATAGCCAACCGGCCTACTGTGCGCATGTTGAAGAGGAAGCAGACAGAAAGCCTTGGTTGTATGACATCAAGGAGTACCTATCAAAGGGAGAGTTCCAGAGCCTGCAAATCACACTCAGAAACGCACGCTCCGGAGTTGTCCAATAACTTCTTTCACAACGAAGGAATCCTGTACAGGAGGACTCCCGACCTGGGATTATTGAGATGTGTCGATGCAAAGGAAGCCTCCAAATTACTTGAGGTCTCAATGCTGGGACCTGTGGCCCACATATGAACGGTTTTGTCTTGGCTAAGAAAATACTCAGCGCCAGCTATTTTTGGATGACTATGGAAACGGACTGTATCCAGTACGTCCGAAAATGCTACCATTGTCAGGTACACACAGATATGATAAAGGTACCTCCAAACGAACTCAACACAACAAGCTCACCGTGGCCGTTCGCCGCCTGAGGAATGGACGTTATTGGACCATTCGAACCTACTGCCTCCAATGGACACAGGTTCATCTTGGTAGAAATTGATTATTTCACCAAATGGGTCGAAGTAGCATCTTACAAAGCAGTGACTAAGCAAGTCGTGGCAGACTTTGTCCGCGGCCGTATTGTTTATCAGTTCAGAGTTCTAGAGTCAATCATCACTGACAATCGTTCCAATCTCAACAGTGATCTAATGAAAGCTATGTGTGAGACCTTCAAGATCGAACACAAGAATTCAACAGCCTAAAGACCTCAGATGAATGGAGTTGTAGAAGTCGCCAACAAGAACATAAAGAAGATATTAAGGAAGATGATAGAAAAGCACAAGCAGTGGCACGAGAAGTTATCATTTTCCCTACTGGGATACCGCACCACAGTCTGCACATCCACCAGGGCAACCCCTTACATGTTGGTTTATGGTACAAAAGCTTTCATTCCTGCCGAAGTTGAGATTCCATCTTTATGGATCATACAAGAAGTTGCGCTCAGCGATGCAGAGCCGTTATGAGAAATTAGCCCTCATAGACGGGAAAAGGATGAATGCAGTATTTCACGGTCAACTTTATCAGAATAGAATGACCCAAGCTTTCAACAAAAAAGTCAAGCCGAGACAGTTCGCACCAGGGCAGCTGGTGTTAAAGAAGATCTTTCCACATCAAGATAAAGCCAAAGGGAAATTCTCTCCCAACTGACAAGGTCCATACATGGTTCATCGAGTACTGACAGGAGGAGCACTTATACTCGGAGAAGTCTGGCCGACGCCAATCAATTCAGATGCAGTCAAACACTATTATGTGTAATCTTTTATGCTTTCTCAAATGATGTAAATTGAACGACGCCTGACTTGATTTCCGTTTAAGAGGGGATACGTAGGCAGCCTTATGGGTTCGGTCACAATTAAATAAAATTTTCATTTTCCCCCGCAATTAGAAACTGGGGTAGAATTTTGAGGAGGACCCTAAAAATTCCGTAGCAGGAGAGGTTGCAATGTATTGAACCGTTTCACGGTCGTCGGTTTATCTAAACTTTTTTAAAATAATATGTTTGTACTATATCTTTACAAAATCATGCATACTTACTCTTGAAAACAGATTTTCTTAGCAAATGCTACCCCAATGATACGAATAAGTATCATCAGACCGAGTGCACGAATCAAGCAGAGCCAGCAGCGATACGAACCAACCTTTCCCATTGACAGAACTCACGATTTTTCTTTGGATGCAGGCACAAAGATTGGAAAAGCCCAAAACATATTGTCCGCCCGAGGGAAAAATATTGTTCAAAGATACGATTCTCAAAACCGTTGCACTTGTCGACATTTATTATCAGCACAAACAAATGATGCTCCATAATCACAATGCTCACAACGGTCACAATATTGCAATTTACTACCAGTTAAGAATCTCTACTGTCATTTATTTAATCCTGTATAAGGCTACCTTTTTGCCTTCCATTTGCATAAGGCTACTTTTATGCCTTCCATTTTGCATAAGGCTACCTTTCTGCCTTCCATCTGCATAAGGCTACCTTTCTGCCTTCCGATACTAAGCTCTGTCTCTATCTGCATGAGGTTAAGCTCTACCTCCATCTGCATAAGGCTACCTTTCTGCCTTCCATTTACATAAGGCTACCTTTCTGCCTTCCATTTGCATAAGGCTACCTTTCTGCCTTCCATTTTGCATAAGGCTACCTTTCTGCCTTCCGAGACTAAGCTCTGTCTCCATCTACATGGGGCTAAGCTCTGCCTCCGATTTACTTTTTCATCGAGACTAAGCGTTGTCTCTCAAAGTATTATTTACTTCGCTTTGCTTTCCGGCTAAGATCTACCCTTCAATTCACAAGACTAAGCTTTGTCTTGTCCGCATCATACTACTGCATTTTCATGGGCTAAAATATCGCCAACCTGTCAAAAGGCATCATCGTTAGGAGGCACCATCTTCATAGCCCGAGAACATCATGTCATAGCCTGCAAATCTCTATCAATTTTTCATATCATTATTCAAAGACGTCATCGTTCGGAGGCACCATATTCATGGCCCGAGAAAATCAATTCATGGCCTGCGAATCCTTCATCAAACAATTCATGGCCTAGGACATCATGGTCTGAGGACATCATCCAAAACCGTCCGAAGACGACATTCATAGTCCGATGAGAACTTGCATCATGTTTAAATTTACGCGCAATATATGCTTGTATTTCTTACTTGCAGGTAATAGGCGAGCAACGACTATTCTAGCAGAAGCGATCCCGCTCCAGTTCTTCTAACCATTCCCGTAAACCGCTCACTCGTCCAGCCCTATATGTTGCGTTCGTTATTGTGATTACTCCCTCGGTATACTTCGTCGATATGTCCGGAACTACATACGACTTGATTCCTGTAAAACCAGGGATATATAGGCAACTCAAAAGCCAGGGTGCGGCTTAAATCTTTCCAAACCGTTTCGCTCGGTCAAAATTGGCCATCATATCTTTACCCGACAACTCTTTCATCCTTCTCGGGTAAAGAGGGACAACTGTTGATACCCAATTTTTCCTCAAATTATTTTTTAATTTTCATATATAACTTCAAAATCAGGTTTTCATAAAAATTGATATTTTTCCATAATTTTCCCATATTTTATTTAATTTATTTTTAATTTACCCACCATTTTACCTCTAAAAATTAATTATAAATTGCATTACAAATGATTTCAAAATTCTTAGCTTAATATATCATTTTTGTCCTATTAAGACAAAATTATTTCAAAATTAGCCAAATTGGTACTATTTGGCTATAATTGCAATAACTTTGAAATTATAGCCTAATCATATGTTTTATGCTATTTTTATAATTAGTTATTTATATTGTTACGTACTAATTTATCATTTTAATTTAATGTATTAAGCGGTAATTTCATTTCTTATAAATATTAGCTATTTTTATAAATTATTTATCTATTTTTATTGGGTATTTAACAAATGGCCTAGTTTTATTTCAATTCTAGCTTAATTTAATCAGACTCGTACCCAATTAAATCAGCCCAAATACCAGGCCCAGTCTACTTAGAGCCACCCGACCCAATTCCCTTTTTAATCTGGACCGTTGATCATTTTCGATCAACGGACCAGATTAGTCCTTACCAAATTTAGACCCTAGAGACTACCCCCACGTCTCATGTCCCCCTCTCATTTATTTCACTCAACCGTCTCTAAGTTCTCTCATCTCTCTCTATAAACGCTCCATTGTTGATACACAATTATTTCTCAAATTATTTTCAAAATTGCATATCTACTTTCAAAATCACTCTTTGCAGTAATTGATATTTTTCCATAATTTTCGGTATTTTTATCAAATGCTTTTCTTGTTTATTTAATATTTTATGTTCCATAATTATGCATAAATGATGTTATAAATAATTTAAAATCAATTTCTTACTCAATATGTTATTTATATCCTATTTTAATTCCCTTGGGATTTAATTATTTCATAAATTAGCTAATATTGGCATTATTTAGTTAATTTCAGCAATTTTGTAATAATATCACAAATATGCATTTATACCATTTTTAAATAAATAGCTAATCATTTTTATATTTTTATAGTAGTTAATCATCCTAATTTCATTTATTTGGTTTTAATTTTTGTTTTACATAATTATCAGCTATTTAATTAATTAATTATCCTATTTAAGTTGGGTATTTAACATTTGGCCTATTCTTATTTTAAATTCTAGCCACTTCCAACCCAACCCCACCTGATCTTACCCATCCCAGCTAAATAATCCTATCCGGCCCAACCCCCATGTTGATCTGAACCGTTGATCACACAAGATCAATGGTCCAAACTCAACTTTTCTTAATTAACTCAACCAAACCCCCCATCGACCCCTCATTTTCCAAGACTCACTCTCTCTCTATCTCTCTTTGTGACTCTCTAACTCTATCTAGAAGTGTCCTTGGCTTCTCTCCTCCGATCGGTTCTATTCACCTTTCTCCGGCCAGCTCTCTCACCGGAAACTATGGTCCTTTACCATCCTTTGGTTATCCACCTACCCCTCACCGGTCAAGTGATACCCTGGGGTCCTGAGGCGAGCTCGGAGAGGTTCTCTTGCCTCCCATGGTCCCATGCCACTTTCCGGCCTCCCCGACCGCCTGAGTAAGGTCTACAACCTATTCCGTCTTAAGCCGGTGCCGTCTCTGAGGTTCTTCCCACTTCCCTAGGTTCCACAAAACCCTAACCTATGTCTTTCGATTTATTTTAGATTTAATCTAGATCTACAATATTATGAAGCTTCTTCACATGTTTTGTCTCTGAAAAACCCTCATCTTCAAACGATCTTTCAATTTTAAAACTAGGGTTTCTTAACCCCCTTTCAAAACGGTTTTACTTCTAGTTTTTAGTAATTTCTATTGTGTTTGTTCTCTTATGTTTCCTCGCTGTCTGAGTTATTATGCTGAAAAACCCTAATTCTTTCTAGCCCATTTTTGATTATGTGTGTTCATTTCCTGCGAAACCATCCATGTGTTCTCTGTGATTCTTGTTCTAATTTTATTGTTAGGGGTTTAATCTTCTGTTGTTATATGACTTCCTTTTTAGGGCTTCTCTGATTCCCGTGCTATTTGATGATTATTATGTCTTACTACTTGTTTACCTAAATACTCCATTGATTTTATGCATCTTTCCGTAAAGCTGTGACCTTTTTCTTTGAATCTATGCTTTTGTGTGTATCTCCTATAATTATGTATTGATTTTTGAATTGCTTCCTTATTTGTGAGATGCTTTCCCTAATTAGCACTTATTACATGAGATCTTCAGTCTCATCCGTGATTCTTTGACTGATTTTCAGTACTAAATCGAATTCTCCCCTATTTATGTGCAATCTACATTTTCCTTGTTTGAAACTTTCTATATTTTACCTTTATTATATGCCACGTGAAATTACTGCTCCTATTAGAGTAAAATCAGTTCATGAGTTGATTCCTTTTCCTTATTTAACTCTGATTATCCCGTTTGAACTTGACTCCCTAATTAAAGGGAGTCAATGTCTTTAATTGATACTAATTGAGTATTGTTTCCATAATTATGCTAGAATTAGTACTCCTTACCTTATTTTCCTTACTCGTTCTCAGCATTATAAATACTCTATTCTCTTTAGCATAAAGAGGGGGAACTAAGACACAAAGCACTCATATTGTTCTGAATTCTCTCTTGATTTCACACACAACCTCTTTTGTCTCTCTTGTTGTTACATGCAACTCAGTTGGATGAAAGCCAAACCGAGTGATTCTATTGTTCTATTGCACTACTGCTCTACTGTTCTGTTGCATCTACGCACTGTTTCGCTAATATTCTTCATTTTACTACTCTTCACTTTGCATTCAATCTTGCATTAAAACTGGTATGTTTCTAGTTTAAGTTTATAGTACCCAAAACAACATGTTCCTGTTCGTATTTAGATTCCTTTTATTTCTCTCATGCTTGCCTTGCAATTAGCACGTTTACTTTGTCTTTCTATGTTTAGCATGTCTACTTGTCTATGTGATTCCCCTTTTCCCCTTAGTCTAACTTGTCTATTGCTTTTCCTTATGTGATTCACCATGATTCTGCCTGACTCCTATGAAGCTAGCATACATGTTCATCTATGTGACTACTCTTCCTCTTATTTTAGCATGTCCAGTGTTCTTTTATATGTTTTTCATCATGAACCTGCCATACCTTCTGACCCCTTAACGTTATAAGCATGCATATCATGTTTAGTTATTATGTAATCCTAATCTCGGACTTAATATGTGACTCTGTTTGATACTCCCTCAATCTAATACTGTTAGATTCTTGGCCTTAACATTTTTGTGGTAACTATGTTGTGATTGTTTAAACCCTGTAATACTATCCTAAGGACTATTTGTGTGCAAGTCTGCTTCTACTATATGACCTATTTGTCCCCTAATTCCCCTATCCTTGTTTGTGTTTGCTCCCTAAACTCTGCATGTCTTCTGAGTTGTGATTGTCCTGTGTCTTTCCTCTAAACTAGTTTTCATAAAACACATGTTGTTCTCTGAAACTATTTTCAAAGCAGTTATTTCAAAGCTACTTTTCAAACTCAACTCCTTTAACCTATGAGCACATTTCGCTACTCTTAGTTGCTAAGTTCATCCCCCTTCGTGTGAGCACTGCCTTGGGGACCATCTAAGTACCCATTGAACTCTGACACACAAGGCTGGCATTCCACATTGCACTTACTCATTCCTGGCTAGGGTACTTGGGTGTGAGCACTGCCTGGGATCCTCTGAGATCCTTAGGAACTCTGACACACCTGGGTTACAAAAGGTCATGTCATATGGCATGTTTGGATATGGATACTTGGGCCTACTATTAGGCTCCCTATAGTGTAACTTCTTAAGTTTCTTATTCATTTATGTAATTTATGATCGTTGTTCTGTAATAATTAATTGTAAAAACAACTCTGGGGTTGGATAGTGAAATGGGTGGGTTATGCATGCTTGGTATAATTACGGGTAGAGAACATGCTTATAGGGTTTATTTTACCTATGTGCGCAATAGTCACATGTTTAGGAATATTTGCCACGCATGAATTAGACTCCATGTTTTTTAGGTCTATTTACCTCAGCATGTACACTTTACTCATGTCCGCTTAGAGAATCATGTTCAGTAAAAGTTGTCATAATCGATGCATCATCTTCTCAAATGCCTCATTCAGAAATCCTGGTCGTAGTTAAAATAACTAAAAATGGTTGTCACAATGTTACTGCCTCTGCATGTTCATAATTCTTACATATAGAAATCCTGTTTTAGGTAAAATAATAACATCAATTGTCAATATTTGCATTAGAGATCACGTTACTTTAAGATTTCATTTCAGCATGCTCATGTCGTCTGTGTTATAATCATGTGTTAAGCATGCTGCCGTGAACATCTAGAAATCATGTGCTAGGTCCAGCAATTTATTGACATTGTGTCTCTGGACCTTCTGTTAATACGAAAATCTCGCTAATAATAGATTCTGATTTCTGAAAATGTTTTGTGCCTTTAGAAAAGCATCATTCTACACCTTGCATGCATTTAGATATCCTGTTTTATAGGACACTGCATCCATATCAGTTTAATCACCTCTTGGTCCAAAACGGATTTGTACTGTCTATTGCTACTTTCTAAAACTTAAAAAGACTGAAGCATTTTTCTAACGCCTAGGAAAGTCTTAGGACTTTGGCTTATTAGAACTGAGAATAAACTTTTCTGTGTGTTATAATAAGTCTAAAAATGATAAAAATTGCTTTTTCTAAAAACCCAGTAATCAGACTGTCCCGCTATTGATATTCTCATGTAGATATCCCTAGGTTCTGAAGTTTGAGATCGCTTTGTGTTTGAGTCGTGCTAATTATGTGTATTAACTTGTGGAAGAATTCATGAGCCCCCATATTTGCCTCTATGAGCTCCCTATATTTTCAGTCCTAACTGTTATTTATCGTTTAGAGTTTTGTCCTTTAAACCTAAGGGTCCAACCCTAGTACCTACCCTTTAGGAATAGTAGTCCTAGACTCCTCAAAGACTGATAGGATGGGACGGGTAATAGCATGCAATAAGCTTCGTAACCAATGCACGCGCTTTAAATACCTTCGTGGGGCGGGAAAGGGTAGAATATGGATATGATGACCGGTGCGCTAATACCACGTGTAGCTCTTCTTATCGGGTATTGCGTTGATGTGATCCGTACTTTCTTAAACCTAGGACCTTTTTCTCAAATGTCTATTTTTGATCTCTTTCAACTTTTAGTAAAAACTTCAATACTTGTTTGAAATGCCCTCTTATATGAGCCTTATTTGTTATTTGCTTATCGTCCGAATTCACGAAACCGTTTGGCCGGGAACCACAGTTGTGGATCCTGAGGGGTGCTTAATACCTTACCCTTGGGATAACTTCAAGCCCTTACCCAAATCTCTGGTAACACAAACTAGTTTCATGAGTTAATTACTCAAGGTGCCCTAACGCACCATCAAAATAGTTAGGTGGCGACTCTTCCTTTGAATCCTTTTTTACCTTCAAAAGGAGTTGTCCGAAATGTTATAAACCCGATCTCTCCGCACTTATGTTTGGAGAAATAAAGGGGGCGCGAAGGAATGGCGACTCTGCTGGGGACATACCTAGGCTTTTACCATTGCAAATTGTTTCATGAATTTGGACCTTTAATTTTGTTTAAATGTTTGCACCCTTTCCTCTTCCCTATTACGTGTCGTTAATTGTTCATTTCTTTTAAGCATTTATTTCACATGAGCAAAATTAACATGTCTCTTTGTTTTCTTTTGTAATTTCTTTCAATCATAAATGTTGTATTTACCGCTTTTCTCAATGTGCAAATACATGACTATCTGTTTAAATGCTTATTTATGACATACCATGCTCAACATTCATACTCCACTTGTACCAAAAAAATACTATAGCAACGCTTACAATGAGTGGTTGCGCTATTCCTATATTATTACCCCTTAAATTCAAAAAGGCGTATTTGCGGTAAAACTAGTCGATCACCGGTGCAGTCGACAGTTCCGTGCCTTCCCCCTTGAGTTGTCCGCTCAAGGTTACCAGACTAAAACCCCATAGAAACCTCACTCTATTATACTGTTGAATGCATCATGGTCAACTTAGCCAGGTTAACGTGTTGTCCGCACAATATCCTTTAAGATAGCCTTGTCCAAAGTCCACTGGGTTCCTTGGTACCCAAACGGACACCGTCACGCTCTGTGCATTTATTTGGAGAACTAAATGCTTCCTGCTAATTATTGGTGTTAAATAGTCGAGTCTGGTGGGGGTAAGGGGTCTAACCTTGTCTGTTTTGCAGAATATGAGTCATGAAGTCCCCAGATTTGGCATGGTCGCCAATATTCACCCTAGGCTGCTGAATTGGTGGGAAGACCTCCACTCTAGTGACAAAACTCTTGTCAGAAAACATCTGGGCAATCTACCATCTCTTCTAGATTTTCAGCCAAACAAAATGATGATAGAGTTTGCTACTCTGTTTTGGGACTGCGATAGGTCCGTGTTCCGTTTTGGGAATCTTTAAATGACACCTTTATTAGAAGAGATCGGGGGATTGGCCGGTCTAGCTTGGGAATCTCCGGGGTTGCTGATGCCTGTAAACTGCACGGGCAGGGGTTTCCTCAAAATGATGGGTTTGAAGAGGAATCCAGAATTGGTGTGTTTGAAGGATTCATACATCCCTTTCGAATATTTATATGAAAGGTACGGTCACAGCAAATCGTACTGCACCTACCAAGACGAGTTTGCCATCACTTCTCTAGGACATATCCATCGCCGAGTGTTCATGTTTATGGTGTGTTTTTTGGGCTTGATTGTATTCCCAATGAAGAAGGAAAGAATCCATACTAGGTTGGCCATGGTAAATAAGACGCTAATGGAAGGGATAGACGGGCAGGATTTCAGCATTATGCCCATGATCATTGCAGATATATATCGGGCCCTAGAAATGTGTCAACGAGGAGCAAAGTATTTCGAAGGTTGCAACTTATTACTCCAACTCTGGATCATAGAACATCTGCAAAAAGGTGAATACTGACAAAACATCCATCGAAGGATTTGGGATGACCCTATCACTTTCCATCACCCAAAGCGAATGAACTATATTCCCTACATGTTCGCTCAGCCAGAGAATGCCGAAGGATGGGTTGAATTATTTGGTAACTTAATCGAGGATCAGGTTCAATGGATGTTCGAGTGGTTTCCGACAGATGAGTTCATCACTCGGTCCCGAGACGCTTCATTTTTTATACTGATTGGTCTAAGGGGGACATACCCTTACGTCCCTCTGTGAGTTATAAGGCAAGCAGGTAGGAAGAAGGCCATACCTAGGGTCGAGACAAATGAGTCATCTTTTTGCAGACTTTCAGAATGATGATAGCCCTCCCAAGTGCCAAGCTCAGCACCTATGGCACTGTAGGATTAGGCTCGAAAAGGACACCATCGAACCGTACAGGTATCACGCCTGTTGCACTCCTTACTATCTTGGTTGGTTGGGAGAAGATCCGGGTGGTCAAATCGAGTCATGGTTCGTTCGAGGTCACCTGGTTATAGACGAAATGGCTGAAGCACAAGTCAAGTACAACCAACTGCGCAAAAAGATCTGTGAATGTGAGGATAATCACCACAAGATACATGAGTCCAACAAAAGGTTAATCGGGGAATATAAGGGCATGGCTTTCAACGCCAACCAGAGGTTGAGTTACTTGGAGCAAGGCATAGTTGAACTGGAGGAGAAATTCATCAAAAGGACCGAGACTTGCCAAAAGGCTGAGGGAGCTGAATGGGGATACTTAGCAAGAACTTACCTACTGCTGGGACTCCGCGAGTTGGGAAAGTTGATCGAGGGAAGCAAGAATGCCGAATCTGGGGAAGGTCCTTCTGGGACCAAATAGATAGGGGTGTCTTATTTTTTCTTCATTAATGTAATAAGGCCTATGGCCATTAGTGCCTTTATTTTTGCATATTTAGAGTCGTCTTAAAGATTTGTCTATTTTCTATCAATAAAATGAGGCATTTAGCACCTTAAGTTCTCCGAATCAATTTGTCGCTAGGCCTACCTCAGGCGCAAAGAGGTCCCCAACTTAGGATACGCTTTACATTTCCGCATTATGTGTTTAGTTTATGCAATAATGTTTATAATCCTCACTGAATCGATTACCTTTTGTTTTTGTTTTTCTTTTAGTTATTATCCACTTCCCCAAAGGTTAGTTCGCACAGCATGGCAACATCCGCCTACCGCACTAGATCCAAAGGGCCTACACCTACTCCTCCTCTCAGTCCTCCCAAAGGTAGAAACAAGGGCAAAAGTCAGATGGTAGAATCCACCGCTATCAGGAAAGACAATACGGTTGAACAGGTTGAGACCATTGAAGGCCGGGGTATTCAGGTTTTGCATGAGAACATGTCACCATTGGAACAGAAATTGTTGAAGTCTCAAGAGGAGCTCGACCAGGTCCGGAATCTGGCTGAACTCTCATTTTCCCTCAACGTCCATGACGTCAACCCTACACCACCACAAAATATCCCAAAACAGACAAATCACCCTGCACTTCCCCAAACTCTCCCTGCACCATGCAACACTTGCCACAACAACACTCCACCATCCATCCACGAACCACAATACCCCACGAAAGACCATTTCCATGCCTACAACGATCCCATCTACGTGAAAACTGTGACCCACTCCATTGCGCCTATCTCACATACCTCCGAATCTGATGAGAAGGACTTACTTATCAAGAATCTGGCTGAGGAACTTAGAAAGCTGACTAGCCGAGTTGAGGGTGTCGAGGGAGTCAAGGGAATCGAAGGTTTGAACTAGGAATATCTCTGCATACAACCTGATGTTGAACTACCCGAGGGGTACAAACCTCCAAAGTGTGAGATATTTGATGGCATTGGTGAACCGAGGGTCCATCTGAGGACCTGTTGTGATATGTTGGTTGGCATAAGAAAAGACGAAAGGATATGCATGAAGTTGTTCATGAGGAGTCTGAAGGGGCACGCACTGTCTTGGTACATCATCCAAGACCATAAGAAATGGTCGAACTGGGTAGGTATGGCAACAGACTTCATGGACAGGTTTAGATTCAATATAGAGAATGTACCAGATGTGTTCTACATCTAGAACTTGAAGAAAAAACCAACAGAAACCTTTCGCGAGTATGCTACTCGTTGGAGGTCGGAAGCTGCTAAAGTCAGACCTGCTTTAGAGGAGGAACAGATGAACATGTTCTTTGTCTGAGCTCAGGACCCATAATATTATGAACGGCTAATGATGGTTGAAGGCCATAAGTTATCCGACATTATCAAATTGGGGGAGCAAATTGAAGAAGGCATCAAGAATGGTATGGTTACAAATTTTGAAGCTTTGCAGGCCACTAACAAAGCTTTGCAGTCTAGTGATGTGTCTAAGAAGAGAGACGTGGGAGCCGTAATGGTTGCACCACAAGCCAAATTCCCACCCAAATACCAAGTCTACCCAACACCTCCCTTCACATATCAGCCCACCTCAAACTACCAAGCACCCTCACCTTCATACCAACCTCCACCACCAACATATCAGCCTACGTCACCTAGATATTCACAACCCTCTCCCGTCTACAATCTATAATTCCCATCCACCTCACTATCAATCACCCCCTACCCGTCAAAACTACCCTAGGCCTCGCCTTAACTTTGATCGCCTCCCTCCAAAGCAGTATACCGCCATAGCTGAGCCCATCGACCAGTCGTATGAAAACCTCAAAGCTGCTGGTTACGTTACACCTATCCCTGCTGCCACCCTTGAGAATCCCTCTCAGTGGGTTAACCCAAACAAATCTTGTGAATACCATTCTAGCATGAAAGGACACACCATCGAAGAATGCCGATCTTTGAAAGATAAGATACAGACCCTCATTGATAATAAGATTATTGTAGGAAAGGATTCTGCTCCGAACGTCCGCAATAGCCCTTTACTAGACCATAAGGGTGGAGGTATCCATATGATTGAAGTAGATGATGATTAGGATCCCGAGGGGTCAATCGGGTTGATCGTAGAAGGCGATGACCCAATGAAACCTGCGGTCACTCTCAACCAGATCATAGTCCAGATTCATCCATTTGAGAATGTCGAGGTGAATATGTCTATCCCATTTGAGTTTGAAGCAATTCTGCCTGCAAAGGCGAAGGCACTAGTGCCAATTGAAGTTGAATTTGTATCTCCAGCAAATGCACCAGCACCACTCGAGGTTGCAGTCTTTCCACCCCTAACATACACTCCAGTTGGAGTAATAATGACCACGCTAATTCTAGTAGCAATGTCAACAACACCACCTTTCTATTAAGATGTTATCCTTTGGGATTATACGGCCGAGGCAAGATGAAAAGGTAAAAACAGGTCTGAGGAAGCAATCGCAGCACAGGGTATGATGAGAACTGGTAGAGTCTATACCCTTGAACATCTAGCCGAGTCAAGAAAACAAGCCGCCAACCGCCCTCCCCTCATTGAAACATGTTCCGATGATATTTGAAGGAAAAAAAAATAGGCTAAGGAGTATTCGTTCATCGACCAAATGAACAAGACTCCACCGCAGATATCCATTCTCTCTTTGCTGCAGAATTCTGAAACGCACAGAAATGCTTTACTAATAGTCTTGAGCGAAGCATACGTGCTGAACAACATCACTAGTGGAGAAATGGCCAACATGGTGGGCCAGGTACTGGAAAGTCACAAAATTAATTTTCATGAAGACGAGTTACCACCTGAGGGATTGGGACATAACAAAGCATTGCACATCACCATGCAATGCGAAGATCATTTCATCATAAGGATCTTGATCGATGGGGGTTCTAGTCTTAACATTTGTCCACTGATAACACTCAAGAAATTGGGTAAAAGGCTACACGAGATAAGAGAGGGAGCAATCAACGTGAAAGCCTTCGACGGGTCCCAAAGATCTACAATGGGGGAAATCAGTCTATGCTTACAGATGGGACCAGCCTGGTTTGAAGTGGACTTCCAAGTAATAGACGTGCCGGCATCTTACAACTTGCTGCTAGGGCGACCCTAGATCCATGCTGATGGGGCTGTCGCATCGACACTACATCAGGCGGTGAAATTCGAGTGGAACCACCAAGAGGTGATCATCCACGGCGACGGTAGCAACCCTATCTACAATCGCGAGACTATCCCTGTGATTGATGGAAAAAGAAAACTCGGTGGAGGAACTTATCACCATATTGAGCGAGTCAACTCCATTGACAAAGACAAATGGTGGGATAGTATAATTGAGAGCATACTAAACTGGAATGGATACAAGCCTGGCAAAGGGCTCGGCAAGAACCTTCAAGGAATCTCCAAACCCATCAAGATCAAGAAACATGGTACCACTTTCGGTCTGGGATATGAGTACACTTGAGAAGAATTCAATAGCTGGTAACAACCTTGGCGCGGTCCTTATTACCCATTGGAGAAGCCGATACCGAATCAGGAGCAGACCTTCCAGCAAGCCGACGTTATTTATGGGTCAGACGAAGAAGAAGCACTCGCTGCAATGAGGAATTTGTTCTTGGAGGATGATGATAAGGATTGTTGTGTTGTTCTCGAGGAGGAAGGGGAGGAAGGCCCTTCCGTACAGGCAGTAAGAAAGGGAGCATATCTCAAGAACTGGTCTATCAGGACCACTTGAGCTCGCCGAGCCTCGGGGTAGCAAGGCTAAAAACAAGCATTATTTACTATTTTATTTAACAATTTTCCCTCTCCTACATTTTTCAATTCCCGCAAAAAAGATCTTCACTGTTCAAAACAATTATTCAATTTATCAAAGCATTTCTAATTTCTCTTACACATTCGATATTTATTCGCTACCGTTTTATCTCATTATTTTATCTATACAACATTACTATTACTTTACTTGATGAACCGATGACTGTGACGTGCAACGAGGCTACGCAACAAACAGACATTGATTAAGACGAAGACGATATACCCGACGAAATTTTTAAAGAGGTCGAAAACTTTGAAAATAGACCTAAGTCCA
Source organism: Nicotiana undulata (assembly GCA_005239495.1). NCBI lineage: Eukaryota > Viridiplantae > Streptophyta > Magnoliopsida > Solanales > Solanaceae > Nicotiana > Nicotiana undulata. The sequence continues at coordinate 38,476 of ML286622.1, forward strand.
ACTTGGATGAAACTGAGGTTGTCAACCTGGGAGACTCAGAAAACGTCAAGGAAACACGCATCACTATCCATTTGTCACCGTCAGAGAATAAAGAGTACATCGAGCTCCTAAAGGAGTATGAGGACATATTCGCCTGGTCATATGATGACATGACTGGTCTAAGTACATCCATTGTGGCTCACAAATTGCCGACTAATCCGACATGTCCACCGGTAAAGCAGAAGCTCAGAAAGTTCAAACCTGACATGAGTTTGAAAATCGAAGAAGAAGTTACCAAGCAGATCAACTCCAGAGTTCTCCGGGTGGTGGAATACCCGACATGGTTAGCAAACATTGTACCTGTGCCAAAGAAAGACGGGAAGGTCAGAGTCTGTGTCGACTACCGGGATCTCAACCCGGCCAGTCCTAAAGATGACTTCCCCTTGCCAAACATCCACATTTTAATTGACAACTGCGCCAAACATGAGTTACAGTCCTGCTACTGCTCTCTCATTCTGCATATTATCCTCTGCTGCTCTCCCTGTTCTGTATACTGTTATTGTTGTGTTGTTTCTTGCACCTTGCTTTCCCTACTACTCAACTGGTATGTTTCTGATTTAGCATTATAGTGCTATACACAATATGCTCCAGTTATTGTTTATTAACTTATTGTTCCTTATGTGTTTTATCCTATGGTTCTACTATCTATCATGTAATTAGCATGATCCCCATAATGACTTCCCCTTTTGTTAATCTGAATATGCATTCTGCTTTTCCTATATGATTTCCTATAACTGCCTAAGTCTTGTATAATTATCATGTCTCCTACCATTTTCCCTTTCCCCCCGTAGTCTAATATACCCCCTTGTTCCTTCTATGACTCTGGCATGCTCATATGTTAATTGATGTTACTTGCTTTCATTCATGGTTAACTGTGATGACCCAAAAGGTCATCCTAAGTAATTCCAGCTAAATCTGTGTTTCGAGGCCTCAAAAGCCTCCATTAATCTCACCTCGATATGCGTGCGCAGCCTGGACAGTAGCCGAGAAACTTCCATGTGAAAATTTGAAAAACATGGGATTTTTGAATTGAATAATTACATAAAGTTGACTTTGATAAACATTTTTGGTAAATGGATTCGGACCCGTGATGTGACGGTCCCGGAGGGTCCGTAGGAAAATATGGGACTTGGGCGTATGCCCAAAATCAAATACCGAGGTCCCAAGCCCGAGAAATAAATTTTTAAAGAAAATTATTTTCTGAAAATGATAAAGGCTTTTGAAAATAAATAATTATGCGAAAACCGTGTTACCGGGCCTGTATTGCGGTTCCGGAGCTCGGAGCAGGTTTGTTATATGTTATTTGTCCTATATGTGGAATTTGGTGTAAAACGGGCTTAATTTGATTGGTTTCGGATCCAAATGAGGAAAAATGGAGTTAATGAACTTGTGGGGTTTCTAAAGAATTTGAAATTTGGCTTGAGAGGTGACTTTATGTTCCCGAGGTCCGAATGAAATTCCAAGACTGGGAATAGTTCCTTGGTGTAATTTATAACTTATCTGCAAAATTTGAAGTCATTCCGAGTGGTTTAGGCCGGCTCGGCGCGTTGAGGTGAATTCTAGAATTTCAAAGTTCTTAAGTTCGATTAATTTGGTTTTGGGGGTTTGATTCATGGTTTTTGAGGATATTTTGATGATGTAAAAGCTTGAACAAGTCCGTAGGATGTTTTGGGAGTCGTGTGTGTTTTTGGTTTTGAGCCTTGAGGGCTCGGGTGAGTTTCAGGTAGCTAACGGGGTGAGAAAACTTCAGAAAATCAGGTTTTTTGTTAATTTTCTTGTGTCAGGTCTTTTCTTCAGTGCGATCGCATATACATCTACGTGATCGCACAGCATCAGATTGGTAGGGGTCCCAGGTGCTCTATGCGATCGCAATGCCAGCTCCGCGATCGCATAGGGTAATAGTCGAGTCAGGGGTCTAGGGTAATTTGGCCAGTGCGGTCGCGTGGGGGATGCTGCGATCGCACAGGGTGGGGTGCCTTAGGTTCTGTGATCGCGTAGGTCTTCCTGCGATCGCGTAGAGTATCATCCAGTCCTCTTCTGCGATCGCAATTTTTGTTCTATGATCGCAGAGCACAAACTCGTTCAGTGATTTGTTTATATACCCAAACAGAACCTTATACGGGATTTTTCCCGTTTTCCACTTCTCCTTTCTTCCCCAAGCCTCCATAACCGAGAATCAAGCTCCCCAACCTCCATAACTCCATAGGTATGTGCTCTTATCCTCGTTTTCTCTTAATTTCTTCAACTAATCACTAGATTCTAGGCCTAAAAACATGGAATCAAAGTAGGAATTAGGGATTTTTGGTAGAGTTGGGTTTTTGAGAATTTTGGGTGATTCAACCTCAATTTGGGGTCGAATCTTAAAACAAATCACATATTCTAACTCGTGGGGTTATGGGTGATCGGGTTTTGGTCCGAGCATCGTGTTTGGACCAAGCGAGTCCGGGGTCAAATTTCGGAATCTTAGGAAGAATGCTTTAAAATAAATAATTAGGCTATGGGTTTGATTTATTGAGGCATTATTGATATACTTGGGTTGATTATGTCTAGATAATACCGTT
>ML286623.1:0-14953 GCA_005239495.1 Nicotiana undulata
TGTTAGTCATTTCAAGACCCAGGCGAAGCTGAATGGCCGACAAGCCCGATGGCAGGAACTCCTAGCAGAATTTAACTTCAACCTGGAGTACCGAAGTGGGAAGTCTAATCATGTGGCTGATGTACTCAGTCGCAGAACAGACCTAGCATCAGTGTGCCTACTCGCCACCCTGAGGGGAAGCGAAGTAGCCACCACCATAAAAGACCAGATACAGGATCTACTCACCAAGGATCCAATTACACAGTATTTGGTTGATCTAGTAGGACAAGGCAAGACTCATCAGTTCTACATGGAGGATGGTTTCCTGAAGGTAAAAGGGAACCGACTTTATGTTCCAAAGGGAGGAGATCTGAGAAGAACTCTCTTGGCGGAATGTCATGACACTCTGTGGGCCGGCCATCCCGGCGAAGAACGCACCATGGCCTTACTTCGCCGTGCATATTATTGGCCCCAAATGGCCGACGATGTCGCGCAGTATGTGAGGACTTGTCTAGTATGCCAGAAGGACAAGTCCGACCGCTTGACACAAGCGGGACTCCTGGAACCTCTAGCTGTTCCAAAGAGACCTTGGGAAAGCGTGTCACTGGATTTCATCACCGGATTGCCCAAGGTTGGAGATCTCACAACTATCTTGGTTGTGGTGGATCGGTTTTCTAAGTATGCCACCTTCATCGCAGCTCCTCAATATATATCAACAGAAGATACAATTCGACTCTTCTTCTCTCATGTCGTCAAATATTGGGGCCTGCCCAAAGACATTGTTAGTGATCGCGATTCACGCTTCACTAGAAACTTTTGGACCCAACTATTTAAGTGCCTCAGGTCAAAAGTGAGTCACAACTCAAGTTTTCATCCACAATCCGATGGCCAGACAGAGCGGTTCAATGGTATGTTGGAGGAATATCTCCGCCATTTTGTTACTGGATCGCAGCAGAATTGGGTGAAGCTTTTGGATGTTGCCCAACTGTGTTTCAATTCAATAAAGAGCTCCAGTATAAACAAAAGCGCTTTTGAAATTGTTACCGGGCAACAACCGCTACTCCTACACACCGTGAATGCACCAAACACAGGAAAATCTCCTCGTGCTACTGGCTTCTCAACAAAATGGAAGCAGAATATGGAGATAGTGCAGAGCTATTTGGTGAAAGCCCAAAAGCGAATGAAGAGGCATGCTGATCAGAATCGTCGCTTTGTTGAATATCAAGTAGNCATTGAAAGACGCATTGGGAAAGTTGCATACCGGGTGGATACCCCAGCTTGGTGGAAAATTCATCCCGTCTTCCATGTCAGTCCATTGAATCGCTTTCGGGAAAACACAGAGGATCCTTCACGGAGCCAACTCACAATACCCAGTATTCGAGGCCCCGGTTCAACCGGGAAAAGGCGAGCTGAAGCTATTCTTGATTATCGGGTAATTCATGCCTCCAGGAAGGATCACCAAGTGTTCTTGGTAGAATGGCAAGGGTGTGATGCAGAGGAGAACACTTGGGAGAGGGGAAAAAACCTCAAACCCTACAAGAGCGTGATTGAAGATTATTTGGGAAGCAAGGCGCCGAGGACGTCGCCAACTCAGATGGGGGAGATTGTCATGGGCGGGTTTCCAGCCATGCCCCATGACCCCTTGGACGTGCCCCATGGCGTCCTAGAAAGCCTCCCAACGCCTAGCGCCACGGACGGCCCCGTGGTCTTGGACGCACCAAGTGACAAGCGCGCATGTGCCTCTGTCGCCCCACCAATTTCCATCGCTAGCGCCCAGCCGCAAGCAGCTTCCAACAGCGTGATGCCTGAGACAAAGTTGCTGCCAACAGACCTGTTTCTTCCTTTGTAGAAAACTAAGTCCTTCTATCTGTAAATATAGAGTAGCTTTATTTCATGTACTTTCATTATGTTTCTCTAGCGTAGTTTAGTCTACTCATGTAACTTGGATTTTTTTTAAGCATTATTAGGGGGTATCAAGCATTCAAAACTTTCTAGCAAGCAATTCTCTGTACTGGTGTCTCTACCCCTCGACACCGCGTTGCCTTCATTTTTGTAATAGCTTTCATTATTGCAATCCAGATTTCATTTCAAATCTCATTACTTTTCTCTCAATTGTTGGCATTGGTTTTCCCACACGACACTGACAATCTAGTCTAGCATGTGGCGGGGACCTCACTTGGCGGACAGCAACCACCCTGACATTGGTTGCTTAGCCTTACGTCGCCCTTCCAAAGAATCTCAGGAAGGCGCCGCGTAACAGTACTCATGCTGCACTTCCTTTTCTTTTCTGTACATTGACTGTACAGGTCCGGAGGCTGGCACGTCTGACTATCAGGCCGGTTCTAGATATTGATAGCGTGGTCATACTTCTCGGTGAGATGCTTTCTCGTCGACTTCCTAGAAGCACCCTGGAGCTCTTTTGTTACATTTCTCCGCTCATTTCATTCAGACGGAGACTCTGTATTGTAGTCATTGTATAATAAGTAGTTGCCCATGACACTCGTGACACTAGTTCCTGGCACGCGTAGTGTATATTTATATTTTTGGGGTTTTGGGATGTATATCTATGTGTGAATTTTATTTCGGCTTGTATCTACTAGGATTTAACTTCCGCTCAAGGCTAGTATCATGTTTGTCGTTATAAATTGGGAATCTTTGACTATTTAACTAGATGAAAAAAAAAGGTATCACTTGGTGTAATTATTGTTGGCTTGCCTAACCCCGTCATTGGGCGCCATCACGACTCGGATTGGGATTCTGGGTCATGACATCGAAATTGACAAGTAATTCTCCAGAAAGTTTTTAAATACTATTCTCATGTTTATTAAAAGGAGAATTTTATCACTTCGTTGAACAGCTAGTTCTCCTGATATAAAATGTGGTTTATTGGTGTGAATATGTGTAACTTTGGGTGCCTGAGTCGCATGTATGATTCGCAAGCAGGATTACCCTGTATTTATGTATATTTATACGGGGACCCGAGTCTCAGGTATGATTCGCGAGCGGGGTAGCCCTAGTATTATGTTAACCGCGTCGCATGTTCGATTCGCGAGGGGGGAAAATAGATGCATTTATGGTTCGGGCCGTTCGACCCTTGGCAGCACATTTTATTATTGATTGGTCCGCGCCGTTCGACCCTCAGAATTTTCTTGCGCATGATAATTGCTGCGTATTTCCTGTAATTATTACTGTTTATTGGCCTAAGAAGTTTTAAATTGTCAACTGAAATGACGGAGCTTTAATGTGTTAAATGTGAAAGAAGTTGATATTTCTTATCCCTGATTATTATTAAATTGCTTATGATACTCATGCTTAGCATCTCACTGGATTATACTAAACTGACTTATATCAAGTGTCAAATTCGACCTCTCGTCACTACCTCTCTGAGGTTAGGCGGGATAATTATTGAGTACACGTTGTTTTCACACTCATACTACACTTGCTGTGCATTTTTATTGCACAGGTACTTTCACCGTGATGTGGCCAGCATTGGAGACTTCGGTGAGCTGCATTATCCGGAGGCGACCCGCAGCCGACAAAGTCTTCCTCTATGTATTGTATTTTTATTTTTAAATTCCTTGATATTTCGGACAAGCTTTGTTGTGTTTGTAAAATTCTTAGAAATTACTCATGTACTTATGTCACCGGGTTCTGGGATGTGTTTGGGATTTTATTAAATAAATTGAATGGTTTACCTGTCATGTTTATTTAATAAATTTTTATTCGCTCATTGGGTTGTAAGTGAGAGGTAACGATTTCGAAAATGTTAAAACATGAATTTATTTCAACTAATTGATGGTTGGCTTGCCTGACGGAAGTGTCCGGCGCCATCACGACCTTAAAATTTTTTGGGTCGTGACATTTGTCTCTCAAATCTCAACTTTTAAAATTTTCAAAAACATAGAAACAACCCCCAAAATTCTCTTCAAATATCACGATTTAGATGTTAAATATCATAAATAATCATGTTATATAATCAAAAGAGGATCAAAATCACTTACCTAATAGTTGTGTATGAAATTCTTCTCCAAAAAATGCCTCCCACCGAGTCTAAGGCTCAAAAATATGATAAATGAAGCTAAATTCCTGAAATCCCGACCTTTTTTTCAATTGCAGATGTCGCAAATGCAACCCCTTGCAAATACAACAGAGGAATCATAAAAGCGAGCCTTGACAGCCCACGCAGATGTCCCAATTGCGACATGGGGCTTCACAGTTGCGATTGCAGCATCTTTGCAAATGCGACCATGTGGCTGCAAATGTGACCGAACCTTGCCCAACACTGACTTCTCAAATGCGATGAAGGATTCGCATTTGCGAAACATGAAACTCCCATTACCTCTTCTAAATTACGGTGTTGTTGCTCGTAATTGCGATAACTACAGTACCAGCACACCACCAGCTTGAAACAAGGTCAAACCAATCCGAAACTCATCCGAGCACCGCGGCCCCACACCAAGCACCCACACAAGCCCAAAAAATTTATACGAACTTTATTGCATGTCAAAACATAGAAATAACAACAAGAACCATGAATCGACATCAAACGAAAATTCACAATGAACTTAAGAACCACTAAAATCACAACCAAACATCCAATTCCTATCAAACCAACTCGGAATGACACAAAATTTTGTACACAAGTTCCAAATGACAAAATAGACCTATTCCAAGGCCCGAAAAAAAAATCCAAACCCGATAGACATAAAGGCAACCTACAGCCAAACTTTAAAAAAAATTCTAAACCTTCAAATTGCCAACTTTAGGCAAAACAAGCCAAATCAACCTTGGAACCTCCGAATCCAATTCCGAGCATACGCCTAAGTCCAAAATAACCATATGAACTTATTGGAACCATCAATACACCGTTCCAGGTCATTTTCACTAAAGTCAAACCTCGGTAACCATTTATAACTTAAGCTTCTAAACTAAGAACTAAAGAATCCAAATCATTCTGAAACCTCCCCGAAACGAAACCAACCATCCCCATAAGTCATAAAGCCTCAAGGACACATATGGGAAGCATCAAAAGGGGAAACGAGGCACAAATATATAAAACGACCGGTCGAGATGTTACATTCTTCCCCTCTAAAATAAATGTTCACTCTCGAACGAGTATATAGACATACCTGAAGTGCCAGAAAGATGAGGATAACGGCTCCACATATGGTAATTCATGGGGGAAAAAGATACTCCCTCCGTTTCAATTTATGTGTACCTATTTGACTGAACACCAAGTTTAAGAAAAAATAAAAGACTTATGAACTTGTGGTGAAATGAGGCACATATATTTTGTGTCGCTGTAAATCATTGAGTAAGAGTAAATTGTTTCCAATTATGGTTGTTGTAACGACCTGACAGACCATTTAGAAAATTATCATTCCGTTCTATGGCTTACGGTCTCGAGTAGCTTCGTATTATGTATTATGACTTGCGTGTGCGATCGAGCTCAGCTTTTGGATGATTCAAAATTTACTTGGAAGGAAAATTCTTGTTTTAGAAGCATAAGTGAAAAGAATTGACCGGAGTTTGACTTTTATGTAAACGACTCTCGAATGGTCTTTTAATAATTCCAATAGATTCCTATGGTGATTTGGGACTTAGGTGTGTATCCGAATTCGGATTTGGAGGTCCTTAGGTTGATTTGATGCATTTTGGTGAAAGTTAAAAAGTTGAAGGTTTGAAAGGTTGAGGAGTTTGACCGGGAGTTGACCTTATTGATATCGGGGGTTAGATTCTTATTTTGGAAGTTGTAATAGGTCTGTTGTGTCAATTATGACATGTGTGCAAAATTTGAGGGCAATCGAAGTTGGTTTGGAATGTTTCAGCATTAGTTTTAGAAGTTGGAAGTTCAATAGGCTATAAATGGGATGTGATTCATGATATAGGTGTGATTTAGGACTTGTTGGTATGTTTGTATAGGGTCTCGGGGACCTCTGGTGTGTTTCGAGTGAGTTTTGAGCAATTTTGGGCATTTCGGCACTTTGATGATATTCTGGAGCAGTTGAAGTGCAGAGGGCACATTTTTGGAGTGTTGAGGCAAATCCCATGCGCAGACACAAACAGAAGTTTGTGGAGGCACTGGCCAAAGTGCGGATCGCACTGAGGGTCGCAATAGGGAAATCAACAGGATTGTTGGTCTGACTTCGGAAGCTTATATCTTATAATCTATACTGAATTTGGAGATGATCCAAAAATAAAAGTTGTAGCTCTTTCAGTCTAGTTTCCAGAGAAAAATTGTTCATCATTTAGACATTTGTACGTAAAGTTATAGTCAATTTGCTAAAGACTAGTAGTGTAGTTGCAGCTAAAGTACGACAATACAATTTGGCCTTGGGGCCACAGAACTTGGAAGTGCAGACCACGCAAAATAAAGTGTGGTCAAAACTATGGGAGATCAAAACTGGTACTATATAAATCAGGATTAGAGTATTATTTCACATTTGAACTTAGGGAGCTCGGATTGAGGCGATTCTTGAAGGAATTTTCAAGGCATTGATTGGGGTAAGTGATTCTAACTCGGATTTGGTTGTTATACATGAATCTATCATTTACCATTTAATTAGTATTTTGGGTTGAAAACATTGGGGAATTTGTAAAAAGTTATAACTATAATTTGAGGATTTGAGGGTCGAGTTGAGATCGGAATTGAGTAATTTTTGTATGGTTGGACTCGTTGTTGAATGGATCTTTAGATTTTGTTATTTTTTTGGATTCTGAGACGTAATTCTGGGTTGACTTTTTATTTATCTTTAATGATCCAATCTTTATTATCCGAAATTATTTCCTATGGTTTTTAATTATGATATGAAATTATTCTTGCTAGATTTAAGGCCCCGGGAGGTTGTTTCACATAAGAAGTTCTTTTTAGAGTATCAGTTTAGCTTTCTTAGGGTAAGTATCTTGCCTAACTTTGTGTGGGGGAACTACCCCTTAGGATTTGAGTCGTTTGTTCTATTTGTGTCTTATGAAAGACGTGTACGCAACGTGACGAGTACGTACTCAAGCTTATATGTGAAAAATTATCCGGTTCAGACTCTTAGGCTTCTTTCATGTACTTATTTGGAATTGTTAGCACATGTTATATCTTTTATTCATGTCTACTATCACATGCTTTATTGAATTTGTCATTACATGTTACATTCTTTTACATGTTGAGTTTGCTCTTGTATGCCTTATTTGTAGTTGTTACAACTTTTACAATTATGTAATTTCTTTCATTGTTGAGTTATTCTTAGTTGAAATTGTTGTACATAATATCCTTTGTTGTCGAGGATATTATCATGCATTTTGACATAGTTGCTAGTTCGTGTCGTTTCCTTAATTGTTAGCTGAATTTATACACTAAAATCCGAAGTGTTCCATTTAACGAAAATACTTTCTCTATCGAGATTATTACTAAGCAATTAATTGGAATTGAGGTTATCAGAGTTGATTAATATATTTTAAATTGAAGTTGTGTTAAAAGGGGTGTTGTTCCTTGTGAGTTACTTTCCTATGCATTTTGTTATTTTAGATTTTATACACATTGTGTTGAGCCGTGGGCAATTTGTTGTGGAAATATTAATATTGTTGGAACCTTGGAAAGGTTGTGGCCTTTTGGCACTTGTGTTACGAATTGATACGTCGTGTGTTGTGACGTTAGCATTTGTGAATTGTTGCGGGTTTGGTTGTTTCTATGCGTAGTATAAGGGTGGAATTTCACCATTATTATTATGCGGGGCATGAGGGTGGAATATCACTATTTTTGAATGTACCGAGTGATAATGGTGGCTATTGTGACATTGTCCGAGCGGAGTGAAAAAAGTGGCTATTATACGGAGTGATACAGGTGGCTATCGGAGAGATAAGGGTAATGTTATTATCCGGGCGGAGTGATAAGGGTGCCTATTATACAGAGTGATACGGGTGGCTATCGGAGAGATAAGGGTGGCTAATGATATTGTCAGGGCGTAGTTGTGACACCCCATGTTTTCGTATGAAAGAGTACGTCTTAAGTCAATTGATGTAAGGTCAGAAATGAGATAATCTTTGAAAGTACATAAAGTAATTTAATTATGTTACCATGAAGGTTACAAATATTTGACATCATTAATAACAAGTACCAAGATGGTTGGAGGGCTTAGAAGCAAAACGAATTGAAGAAAATAAGTTTCGTCGAAAAATGACAAGTTGGAACGTTATAACATGTACTTTTGGGGTAAGACTAGGGTTCATAACATTGTAAGGAGATTATGTTATGAGTTATTTTAGATTTATGATAGTCGTGTGTTATTTTTTGAAGTCAAGTGAGTTGTGGAACAAAAGTTGGAAAAGGTCATCATAAGTTATATTCATAAATGTGTTGAAACTTAGGGCAAATATAGCTGCTCTTTTCCTCCGATATAATTGGTATTATGGGGTGATATACCTACCAAATTGAATATCAACGAGTGTATTTTATAACACATTTAACCTTTTGTCGATACGACATCGGAGTAGAGAGATATTCGAGTTTTACGAGACTGTGCAAACAACACCCGTGGGACCCACAAAGTCAGTGTAAATCTCCAGCTTGTATTTAAGTCATTCTAAATCATTTTCACTCACTTTTCTCGTCCAAAGCAGTTCCTAAACCCTCCTAAATGCTCTTCAAGGGTTGCTCCATGATTCCAGGGTTGAAACCTAAGATAAAAACATGAATCCAACGCTAGAAACCCTATGGTGTTTACTAGATCGTAGTTCTTCATGTTGTGGCTGTTTTGGAGGGTTCTTCAAAGTGAAGCAACCTTAGTTTTCTGGTTGTTTTTATTGATTAAGGTAATAATCAGTCCCTCCCTCATATATATTATATTTTCAAGACAAACTACAAGTGCTTACACACCAACTTGAACACCAAAAATTAATTCAAGAAGAGAATACAACACCTATAGTGTTGTGGTGTCATTGAGGATTATTATGGGCTGTGTTTGGCTGAAGTTTCAAGATTTTTCTACTGAATAAGGTGAATATAACAGCCTACTAATTGTGCTTAATATTTCTTGTATGTTGGTTAAGTTGTTAGGATGATAAACTACAAGATAATACTTGAATTAGCTTGAGATGTTGTCGTTTTTTATGGATTGATTTGAAAGTTGCTCTTATGAATTTTATGTGGCTGGAAATTATAGAAACTAAGTTGGCTATGATATTTTTAGTATGATTATGTTGGTTTACATGTCAATCTTGTTGAGAAAATTGGTAACTAGAAAAGGAAATGGCTATAAAGCACTTGAAAGTTGTCGACACTGATATTATCTTGTGTTGGGCTATTTCGGGTAACATTAAAATTGAGTACAGGGTTGGAAATCCTTTGAAAGGTATTGGTTATTATACTGAATATATTAATAAGTTCAAGAATGAATGATAATGGGGTTGAATGGTGCTAAAGGGCAATCCGAGTTTGCCGTTCATCGTGATATGTTGATGACTTGTTAATGAAATATTTTGTAAGTTGTTCTTATTGTATTGCTCTTGATGTTGTTGTTGGTATTTAGTATTGGAGGAGGCCCTTGTTTCAGGGTGAGATGCTGCCCAAATTTACATAAACGAGCTACTAGCTTAAGTTACAGAATTAACCTTTACTTAGTATTAATTTTGAATCTCCTTATGCTATGGTAGAATGAGTTGAGTTGTTTGACGAGTTGCTTGAAAGCTATTAAGGTCTCAACGGGGTTAAGGTATGTTAAGGCTAATCATTTCCTTCATTTTGGCATGATCTCGTAACTACATATATTTGATAACGAGACATAAAGAGAAGTTCGTATTCCTGAATTATTTCATATTATCCCAGTCTAATAAGTTGCAATATTCTCCCTTATTGGGACCTTCTATTCATTTAAGTATTTTCTTCTTTCAGTTAGGAGAGTAGAGGGTCTATATATACAGTATTATAATATTTTCACCACCATCGAGCTATAATCAGTGGGCAGGCCCCTATTGGTCAACCTCAAATCAGATGGTGAGTTATATACCGAGCCTACTATGGTCGAGTGCCTATGAGGGATCCCATAATGGCCAAGATACAGAGCCTAGTATGGCCGAGCGCCTTTGAGTGAGCCTACTATGTCAGATTAGTTATATATACCGAGCCTTGTAGGAACGAATAGCTATTTTACTTACTATATTGAGAGAGTTGAGTTAGTATCAGCAGTTAAGTATATCTCTAGATCATCTTTGACTCCAGGTACTTTCAGTTATTGTATTATCAGTTCAGTTTCAATTTTCAGTTATTCTGTTGCCTCACATACTCGGTACATTATTTCGTATTAACGTCCCTTTTTCTAAGGACGTTGCATTTCAAGAATGCATGTCCTGATTGACAGTTGGACAAACCCTCCTAGCAGATAGAGTCAAACATCAACTTGGTTGGTAAGCTCCACTTCCTCGGAGTTACCAGGTCCAGACCTTGGAGTCCATTTTATATGTACAGGTTTAATGGGTAGGTCAAGGCCCTGTCCCGACCATGGTACAATTCACTTATCTCTAAAGGCTTATAGACGAGTCCTGTATATTTTGTATATCAGTATTGCGGCCTTGCCATCCCTATGTACATGTTAGTTTGGTGTTGCTGGTTGTAAACATCATGGTGGCCTCGTCGGCCTTGATTTGTAAGGTAGGCCTCGTCGACCTAAGTTAAGGGTTACCCCTCTAAAGTTCACAGTTATAGAGTGGTACGTTTGGGCCAACTATGGCACCGGGTGCCGGCCACGCCTCCCCAGGTTTTAGGCGTGACAAACTTGGTATCACAACAGTTTTATCCTAGGGAGTCTACAAGTTATGTCTAGCAAAGCCTTGTTTATATATGTGTTGTGCACCACTTTATATAAACAGGAAGCTACAAGGCATTTAGGAGTCTATTACCCATCTTTCAAATCCAAATCGTGCTATAGAGCGAGTCATAAGAGTTTGAGTGAGGACTTATGTTTGCTAATGGTACAGAGATTTTTTCAATTAGAAAAATTACAGCTAGCCAGAGGGCTAATTTATCAGCATGTAAGGGCATTTATAGAGAGAGAATTCTTCACGACGTGACCCTATTTGAGGCCCTATAAGATTGTACATACCAAATGGTGCACTCTAGAATAGTACAATCATATATGAATACTAGAACGTACAAAAATATCAGAAGGCATGTAGTGAAATCATAATAGAGATAAATATTTACCTTAGTATGACTCCCGCCCATAGTAAAAAGAGAAAATTATGTGGCCCGAAGAGCCAGTGAGATGGAGGAAGGGGAGATAAAAATCAATGGATGTTTTGTTGAAGTTTTCAGAATAAGGTAATAGACAGAGATATAAGAAGACAATAAATGAAGCATTGCGAGTTAGACCCCCCCAAGTAATAGAAATCAACAAAGGCTAGTAAACAAGAAAAATATTGGAACATGATTTAGGGACTGAAAGATTCGATAATAGTCGGCATCATAAGAATTTCACAAATTGTGTTCCGGAAGTGATAGAATAGACAACTGAAGAATTACCTTTAAATGTCATTTAGGAAGACGTTTCCCTAAAGCAAGAAATGTGAGTAGAGTTATGCTTAAGGGACTAAGTGTGCCAGTTACACTAGGTTTCACCCTCGCGCGTAAGAAATTCAATTATCCCTGTTACCGCAAGGAGAGTAAGAGTAAGTGAAGATGTGAAGAGATGCCAAAGATGAAGAGGTAACCATGGACCAGTAAAGGAAGAATGTGGTTAAAAGGCGAACGAGGTAAGATTGCATTTATTCAGATCCTACAGATATGTTATGACTCAAGAACATTATACAAACACGACGACGGGAAGATGCAGTAAGGGTTCCCTCCCAGGATGTTATTGATAAATAAGTGCGAATGAACACTTGAAACATAAGGAGTTAGTGCGAGAGGTAAGTTAAGACAAAGGAAACCACCCAAGAGAGATTACACGGAATATAGATTTGAGAACGGACCAACGAGTAGTTAGTAGTTGATTCTTAAAGAGCCAAGTTATGGCTAGACAAGAGGATATAGATAAATCAGCAGATCGTGCAAGATAAACCTAGTGAACCCTTGCATAAGGAATCCAGTCTTGCAGATACGAAATCGTAATCCTTGAGAAATATTCAGATAAGAGTTGAGGTAGTTAAAGTTTCCGTAAAAGTGTTACAGAAATAGAAAAGAGTGCTAAGGGGGAGACAAAAAAATTGAGTTCAGAAGTAACCCTACGAGAACAAGGGCACTTAAGTATGTAACTAAGGATATTTATAGGTGAGTAAAAACATCAAAACGTCCGTCGGGTGTATGATATGATAAGTTCACAGCTTTACAAGAGTCAGAGAATCTTCCCTAAGTGCTACAACGAAAGAGTAGATGAGGAAATAAGGAAGGCTTCAACCAAAGCATAGTGACCTAAATAAATAATGGTCTTATAATAACAGTTTCACTACAACATCATATGCACTGTTTAAGAAAGTGGCACCTATCGTGACTAAGAAACAAGAAGTAAAATCCAAAGTAATATTCGAGATCATATGAGTTGCACAAAATTCCAATATGTGGGCACTAAGATAAGCCAAGTATCCATGCAACAAGTGGCTGAACGACCACGAAAAATATTGCTTAGTTTTAACGAAAGATTAGAAGGAACGAAAGGAATTGTTCGATGGCCCAGAGTTAGTTACGTTATGAACGCCCTTAATATTTTAGAGTGTTATCCACGTAAAATATATATTGACAATGATACATCTATAGGAGACTCCAGTATAAATTAAAAGAAGAATTGAGTCTACTTCATAGACAAAATCATGAATTGTTAGAAGATTATATCATGGATTTTCCATAGCGTCCATGAAAGGCTAAAGTAATAACTAATACCCTGAGCCATAGAATGGAAAATAGCTTAATCCTACTAAAGGCTAAGAGAGAATAGGAACAAGTTACATAAGCTAAGTGAATCAGGAGTCTGATTATTAGATCCAGATAATTATAGAAATCATGATTCAGAACATTGCTGAATCACTCTTAATATCAGAGGTACAAGAGATATAGTACAATGGCCATATTCTATAATGGCTCTATGATAAAGCAAGTTAGAAGAGTACCAGCCTTATAAGAAGTCAGTATGAAGCTCCCGCCAGATTGTGTATGCACCAAAGGTGCAAGTATTATAGTAGAGTTTTAAGGTGTGGATGTGAATTCCATCTATATGGAAGGAAGGTTATGAAAAATACGAGAGGTACGATGCGAGATTTAGTGGTAAGTAAGGTGAAGACAAATAAAGTACGAGATACCCAAGTATAGAAGGTTATGAATATCCCAGATTTCAAATAAAGGGCTGGAAGCATCAGGATTCCGTATCAAGAAATGATAGTGGTGTCGTTAGTGAAATATCTTCTAGACTATGGTTTCCAGGTACAAAGTGGTCTTGTCAATAGAGAGAGGAGTTAGAGACGATGTGATGTCTCTCTTAAGGTTCCAGAATAACATAAGGAAATCTATGGTGCTAGCTAGTTAAATGAAGGTTGTGGGTAGTATAAATAGATATGTGTAGGTCACAAGCTAAAGTATAGTAGAACGACAAGATTTTAGGTAAATAAGAGTAAGGATGAAAAAAGGTGAGTGAGAAGGTGATGAGAATAGGTAATTCCTTGTGATTAAACCCATCACAAAGAGAGAGATGATGGTTTCCGTATGTTATAAAAAGCTTAGTATGGCCTGAATGAACTCAGAAGAGTTTAACACTAGGAGCACTAAGAAGAGATAGAATGTTGCCCTAGTGTTAGAATAAGGGTGTAATTGCGCTAGATAAGAGGATGACGTTTAGGCCTGTGATTGGGTAGGGATTTCATGGATTGTACGGGATTAAAATACCCCCATAGGATGAACCATGTTAGGATTCCATGAAATACGGTTATTGAAGTGTTGTATCAACCTTAGGTGGATTAGGCAAATCACTTCAGATGTTCCTCGATGAATCATGAGCCCTAGTGATAATGTGTTACGTAAGAGGCTCAAGCTATCAGTGGTAGATTATAGATCAAAGTTAAGGTGAATCGACAATAGATGGAAAAAAGTTCCTGTTACACCCCATGTTTTCGTACATTGAAGTACGCCATAAGTAAATTGAGATAAGCTCGGAAACGAGATATTACATTATGTATTTTCGTATGTTAAAGTTTCGTCGTAAGGTAATCAACGTAAGTTTGGGAAAGAGATTATTTGGAGATTATAAGGATTATGCTATTTTAAATAAATGACGAGTAAATTTGTGAAGGTGAGAAAGGAAACAAGTCAAAGAAAATAAATGTTTCGTCGAAGTTTGGCATATTGGGATAAAATACGGCCCGAGCTAAAATACCCGATAATTATGGACTAATACGATGCAAGGTACCATATGACCATGGTAGTATAATGTGTAAAGTATATTAAATAAATAAATTAATTTGAGATAATTTTTAATTATGCGGGTAATTGGTTAATTACCGAATAACGTTATATTACCTAATTACATAATAAGTAGATCAAGATTAATAATTTTCACCCCACCCTCTCCAAAAACGTGGCAGAAAGACACAAAACTAAGGGAATGACTCCTTAGTCTTGATGATTAGGTGGCAAACAAGTGAATAAACAAAAGACACTTTATTTTGTCCCATTCCTACGATCAAGTAACACCAAAATCAGAATTTTACTCTATCTCCTGCAATTAGAACTTAGTGGTGTGCCCAAAGCTTTTACTTTTTCCACTTTCCAATGGCAAAGAGTTTTTCATAAATCACTTCTTTAGCTTGGTCTAACAGGGAAGGAAAATAACCATACTAAATCAGATATGATGCCAAAGTGAGTTTTCAAGTCAGCAACTAAATCCAACTATTTACCAACCTAAAAATATACAATCCCAACTCGTTTTCTACTTAAACTTTGATAATAAAGAATTGACGGTCAAAAATATCTTGAGGAAAAGATATTTGTGTGCAACTCACTACAAGTTCC
>ML286623.1:15285-29410 GCA_005239495.1 Nicotiana undulata
AAAAGAGTTTACTTTATGATATTACTCAAAGGCAAAATGGCCTTATGAAGCTCCGAAAGATTTTATTAACGTGCTTTTCATGCATTGCATTCATGTCCATTGACCCATGACTAGATGGCGTTATATACGCATATATATGTATGTATATATATGTATATGGGATATGGGAAATGGTTATGGCGTTATATACGCACCACCACCTGATCAGCTGGTATACAATGATGATGTTGCCCACAGTGGCCGATATGATATGATAGGATGCCCTCAGAGGTTGATGATGTTATGAAACATATACCTATGCGCGACATGACATTCATACGCATATGCATGATACTAAAAGTGATTTATTATTTACAGAGTTATCCAGACATACTGGTTGAGTCAATTACTCTATATCTCTTCCATATCTCTTAGGTATTTATTTATGTGCCTTACATACTCAGTACATTATTCGTACTGACGTCCCTTTTGCCTGGGGACGCTGCATTTCATGCCCGCAGGTCCTGATAGACAGGTCGAGAGCCCTCCAAGTAGGGTATCAGCTCAGTGGAAGATGTTGGTGCGCTCCATTTGCTTCGGAGTTGCTCGTTTGGTTAGTATGATTTAGACACATATTGTTTGGTAAGGCGGGACTCTGTCCCGACCTTTATGATATTTATGTACTCTTAGAGGCTTGTAGACATACGTCGTGTACATAAAGGATTGTACGGCCTGGCCGGCCTATGTTTTGAGTTTATAAAGGATTGTGTTGGCCTATTAGGCCCGTATGTCATGTGTATGTAATAATGTAATAAGAAAGATACGCTACGTTGGTACTCGGTTGGGTAAGGTACCGGGTGCCCGTCACGGCCCATCGGTTTGGGTCGTGACAGTTCCAAATTATGATATGAGATTAAGTTGTTATTCTTAAGATGAACAGTAATGAGGAAGTACTAAAGGACTTAGATTTATACATATAGGATAAGTAGCGAGAGAGTAACCTAGAGCTGGGTAGCAAACCTCGGTAATGATAAATCAAAGTATATGTTATGGTATGGTAAAAGTTACCTAGATATAGTAAATACATAAGCATAGCTAATCGAGGTTATGAAACAAGACATAGCAATAGTCGTAAGTTTGACAACTACCGAACGAAGAACTTCAGTACACCTATAGATGCCTAGAGGGACAACTTGTCATAGTTCTGTATATGTTCACAAGTGAGGCCTAGAGATTGGATAAAATCTTAAGGACAAAGGAGAGAAGAGTCACATATGAGCATACATAAGGACATAGTCGTACATGCTACATGACATAAGGTAGCAACAGTTGCGAGATTGGAATAATTCCGACCACAAGTCGTGGTGTGAGAAAGAGGCCTAAATGGGGGGATGCCCTGGCCTTTGTATTTATTCACAGAATAGTTGCCTAGATGGAAAGGAAAACAACAAAGCATTTGTAAGAGATATAGGTTATGAGATTGATAAGTGCATCAATCAACATTCAAGGACAAATATTTCAAAGAGGGAATGATGTTACACCCCATGTTCTCATACATAAGAACACGTTGTAAGTCAATTGATGTAAGCTCAGAATTGAGATCATATTTAAAAGTACATAAAGTAATTTAATCATGTTACCCTGAAGGTTCCATATTTAATATCATGAATAACAAGTACCAAGATGGTTGGAAGGCTTAGAAGCTAAACGAATTGTAGAAAATACGTTTCGTCAAAAATTGACAAGTTGAGGAATGTAATAATTTGTACCTTTGGGGTAATACTAGGTTTCTTAAAATTATAAGAAGATTATTATGAGTTATTATAGTTTTATGATATTCGTGTGTTATTTTTTGAAGTCAAGCGAATTGTAGAACAAAAGGTTGAAAAGGTTATCATAAGTTACATTCATAAATGTATTGAAACTTAAGGTCAAATGTAGTTGAGACTTTCATCTAATATACTTTGAATTATTGTATGATCTACCTACAAAATGGAAGATTTACAAGGCTATTTTCTAACATATTTAACCGTTCGTTCATACGACATCAGAGTAGAGAGATATTCGCATTTTCGCGAGACTGCGCAAGCAGCTCCCATGGGATCCACAAAATTGGTGTAAAACTCCAGCTTGTATTTAAGTCAATTCTAAATCGTTTTCACTCAGTTTTCTCGTCTGAAACAGTTCTTAAATGCTCTCCAAGGTTTCCTCCATGATTCTAGGATGAAAACCTAAGATAAAAACATGAATCCTACACTAGAAATCCCGTGGTGCTTGCTAGATCGTAGTTCTTCATCTTGTGGCCGTTTTGGAGGGTTCTTCAAAGTGAATGTAACCTCAGGTTTCTTGTTTTTCGTGTTGATTAAGGTTATAATAAGTCTCTGCCTCATATACATTAGATTTTCAAGGCAAATTACAAGTGCATACACACCAACTTTAACACCAAAAGTTGATTCAATAAGAGAATACAACACCTATAGTGTTGTGGTGTCATTGAGGATAATTATGGGCTGTTTTGGCTGAAATTTCAAGTTGTTGCTACTTTTTAAGGTGATTAAAACAGCCTAATAATTATGCTTAATCTTTCTTGTATGTTGGTTAAGTTTTTAGGATGATAAACTAAAAGATAATACTTGGATTAGCTTGAGATGGTGTTATTTTTGATGGATTGATTTGAAAGTTGTTCTTATGAACTTTAATTGGTTGGAAATTATGGAAAATAAATTGGCTATGATATTGTTAGTATGATTATATTTGTTTACATGTCAATCTTTGAAGACGTCCAAATCCACTACTAAAAAGTAAATGGACAGGGTCGCGTGCAATATAAATTACCCAACTATGAGTCGGGGTCGAATCCCACATAGAATAATATGTAGGCGATTAGGAATATAAGAGAATTATCACTTGTTATGCAATGCCGACAAGGACTTCGCATTTGCGAAGTTTGACTGTCTGGTTTGACTTTGCATTTGCGAGGTGTAACGATCCGATCAGTCGTTCCGTAGACTTTACATTATTATTATTGTTATTTCCTTGTCATGGATTAGTTATGCTGTTTATGATGTGTTAGAGTCAGTTGGCTCAGGTTCAGAATGGTTGTAGTGAGAATTGAGATATTTAGTCTCTAAAAATAGCTTTGTAGTTGGAAAAGTTAACTGAGAGTTGACTTATTGGTAAACGACCTCGGAATGCGGATTTTATGGCTCGAATAGCTTTGTTAGGTGATTTGGGATTTAGGAGTATGTTCAGAATAATTTTGTGATGTCCGGTGTAGAATTAGGCTTGAATTGGCGAAAGTTGGAGATTTAGAAGTTCTTAGGCTTGAATTCGACGTAGATATGGTGTTTTGGTGTTGTTTTGGGTGTTCGGAAGGTTTGAATAAGTTCAAGTTATGTAATGGGACTTGTTAGTATGTTCGTACGTGGTCCCGAGGAGATCGGGTGAAGTTTCGGATAGGTTTGGGATGCGTTGTGCTCGTTTTTCTTATGCTTCGACGTCGTTTCTTCAAACATAAATGATATCATATTGAACAAATGAGCTCCGATTACTGTTCTGAATGAAGCATTAGATCCGTATCGTAATTAAGGACCCGTAGCAAAAAGGATTGTCGAATTTGGACATCGTATGAGGATTTTATGACCATTTTACCAAGGTTGCCCATATTTTTCAGGTTAATTACTAAATTGCCCCTGACGGTGTATTAAAAAACCTACAGTATTTGCAAATCTTAAAACCTACATATCTTCTTCATTATAAGGTCAAATTGAATGATTCAAAAACCTAAATTGATTAGAATTTCACAAGGAATCCATTGGGAAGAGTAAAACGCGTGAACAATATATATATAACGAGCAGTCCGAGTTTTCTTCCAATTTTTGAACGGGAAGAAGCTTTTGAGGCGATTTTTAAGAGATGAAATCATTGTTCTTCATTGAGGTAAGGATTTTGGATCCTAAAACTCGATTATATGTGATTAAGGATCAAAATATCAGAGTTTAATTCATGGAAATTAGTAAAAAAGAAGTGAAGTTAGGGCTTGAGATTATTAGACCTTCTAGGGATGATTTGAGGGGTCAAACGAACTCCGAATTTGGTATTCTTTATATGTACGAAATCATGAGAGGACGAAGAATGTTTTGGTATAAAAATTTCTGAGTTTCAGGACGCGCGCCTGGGGGTCGGGTTTTGACCAAATTCGGGTTTTTGAGCTAAATTTGATATTTTTCGATTGGAATGTATTCCTTAAGCATAAATTGATGATAAAAATATGAACTTGGTAGATTTGGAACCTTTAGAAGTTGATTCGAGAGGCAAGCGCATTACGGAATAGTCTCCGGGCTAGTTTGAGGTAAGTAATGTCTTTTAATCCTATCCTGAGGGTATGAAACCCCAGACTATGCACCCTTTCACGGGTTTTGAAATGAAAAGGTTGGAACCTTGGAAATATCTTCCGTATTTGGGCGACTATTGAGTTGCTAAACCGACTTTTAAGCCTATGCGTAATTAGTATTATTTTATTATGATATGATTTGGGTTATAAGCCGTGTTTGGGGCCTAGTGCCGATCTGTTTTCCCCTTGAGGGTTGTGCTTACTACATTTTCCTCACTGATATGCTATGATTTTGCACTCAGTCTTTTCCTGATAAATTATTTTGACACTCAGAGTATTTTTATACTATTTATTGAAAAATGAAACATTGTTTTGGGTCGAGAACCCGGTATGTTTATGGCCTAAGGAAAAATTGAGAATGTCTGATTGAGTGAGTCTTTCAGGCCTATATTGTGAGGAGGCTTTCAGGCCTTATGAGAGAGGTGAGGAGACTTTCAGGCTTTATGAGAGAGGTGAGGAGGCTTTCAGGCCTTATGAGAGAGGCGAGGAGGCTTTCAGGCCTTATGTTGTTATAGCGCTTGGGCTGTAGGAGCCTCTCCGGAGTCTGTACACACTCCCAGTGAGCGCAGGTACCTATTGAGTGATGATTATTGCCCGCGGGGCTGATACTGAGTGATGATTATTGCACGCGGAGCTGTTACTGAGTGACTGTGAGGATGCCTGATGGGCTGATATCGAGTGATGGTGAGGATGCCTGATGGACAATGGTTACAATAAATGATTTTGGCCCGAGGGGCAGTTTTATGAAGATTTTTACTGAGTTTTTGAACTATAAATCACTTTTTTTTCAAACTGATTTTTTACTGAGGATTTCATTGAGTATTGATATTATACTTGTTTTCAAAGGATTTTGGAACTGGTTTTGAACTTATGTATTTGCTGAATACTACTTGATGACTTGGTGTTTTACTGGTTTTTGTGAATTGGTGTCTTGTGCTGTGTGTTTTATAATTCTCATAGTGTGATTTATTTTTATTACTATTGAGTTGGCGTACTCATAAAGACTCCCTGTGCCTCTGTGCACAGATTCAGGTGACGGTCTGGAGCAGTAGCTGTCTCAGTTCGTTAGCAGTTGTTACGGGATTTCGAGGTAGCTGTCCAGCGTCCACAGCTTCTCCACTTCCCTTCCTTATTTAGTGTTAGCATTTGATTCAGAGACATATAATATGGTTTTAGCAGAGTTAGATTTATTTATTCTTAGATGCTCATGACTATTGACTCCAGTCTTGGGAGGTTTTTTTTAGACTATTATTGGGACGCTAAAACTTAATTACACTATTCTATGCTTGGTTGCATACTTATTATTAAATTGTGAACTCTTATAATTGAACAAATGCGTAGTAAGGTGATGGTTGGCTAGCCTAGTTCCACGATAGGCGCCATCACGACCTGTTAGGATTTGGGGTCGTGACACGAGGCCTTTTGTAGCATTTGCGAACTCTTCTTGATTAGGCCTGCTTCGCAATTGCGATTGATTTCTCGCAATTTCCAAGTCTGCTTTCTTCGCATTTCCACAAATGTGTCGCAATTGCGACACCTGAGGCCATTCTAGATTTTTTTTCTTTTCAACGTCTTTTTGACTCGTTTTCACTTGGTTTCTTCATGATCACTTCTAAATCACAGAGAACCTATAAAATAGAAGTAAATGACATTAAACACATGATTTTATCACTCAAACATAGCAAAAATATAGGCTTAAAGAAAAGATAAGTTGGTAAAATACCAAGTTATCAAACCCCCAAACTTAAACTATTGCTTGTCCTCAAGCAATGAAAGCGACAAAATCTCCTCCCAACTATTTAACTCAATAGTGCATCCATATCATGCCAAGTCAAAAAAGTCTACTGTAAGCACAAACACATGACTTCACATGGTACCAACTATTAACCCAAAGCATATGAATTTCCAAACACTTCTCATAAACTTCATTACACTTCAAGTGCTCAAACACTATGCAAATCAAAGTAGCAATCAAGTGATGCCACTAAAGTTTCAAAATTTTCCTCTTTATCACAATTAACTTCCTTTGTTCATTCCTTTCAATTGAAAATGGGATTAAATTCAGCACTCGAATCTCATGTGCCCTCACATTTAAGAGAGAATCCCACACTCATAAATTTCAAATCAAAACATAAATGGGATATCAGATGGAAAGAATTAACTCTCTCTCACAAAGAAGTTCGAATGCACACAAGTAGTACCATTGGCTTGCCCTTCATGTATTTCTCCACTAATGTAGACAAACTTTGTTCAAGATCAATTAGGACTTAAAAGGTTATAGTTTAGGCTTTTGGTTAAGGTAAGGCACAATTTTTTTTAGAGTGACTCAAAACCTCCATAAGCACTACAAGTTTTCACAATCAAAGTACACTTCCTTCAAGAACTTTTCCACCCATTTTTTTAAATCACCTAGTCTTCCGCTTGTTCACAGTTTCTTATTTTTCCTTTTATTTTTTTTTCTTCAACATACTACTCTTTTTCTCCCTTTTTTTAATATTACCTTCCACCTTTTAAAAAACTTCACATCACAACTTTCCACCTTCACCCCGCAAACTTCGGCTTTTAGCCTATGTTTGTACTTTTAAAGTACTTAGGGAGGTAGGGTGCCAAAGGGTAAGTCAATAAAGAACTAAGGGTTAAAGCTTGTAACATGGTTGCCAAATAAAAAGGTTAAAGGCTCAAAATGGGTTGACTAGGGAAAATATATAAGGGTGGGAATTTTAAGGCACAATAGTGGTCCAAGGAAGGCCTAATATCATTTTTCAAACCAAGTTAGTCTAGGATTTCGCCTTGAAACACATTCCGAGAAAGTTATAGACTACAAATGATGCAAAAGAACTCACAATAAATCTCACCACACATGGCACATGAACACTCAAGTGGAATACAAATCCAAAATCCAACTGAAACCAATGACTCAAAGAAGTTACATATAGCATAAAAAGTTATTTAGTGAATCAAAGAGCCAAAAATTGAGTCTAAAGGTCATGACAATGATCTTTACTTCAATTATTGTTTCTTTTCAAAGATAAAAAATTCATATGCCGAGGTTTAAATCATGTTCGTACCAAGAAAGCCACAAATTGGCCAATGGGAACAAACCCCAACTCAAACCACTTATTCTTCCTAAATTAACAAAAACTATATCTAAACTACAAGACTAATTCCCTTAAGAAAGTCACCAAGCTATCCGTCATGGGGAAGAGTCGAAACAAAATTTTACCAAAAGTTACCCGGTTCAAAAAGAAAATTGGCATCCTCAGAAAAGAACCGTGGTAAAAAGAAAACCAAGGATATCGCCACTAAAATAAAACATACTATGTAAAAAAAGTTCAAGAAGCTAATAAAAATACTAATATAACACATCACATGAAAACTTAATAACATCACATGAAAACAAAATACCAATCTACCATATCAAAAGGTTATACAAGAAGCCACCCCCAACTAGCAATGTTGCAATGTCCCCAATGAAACTAAACAATATAGAGTAAAAAGGTGAAAGGTTCTCCCTGAAGACTACATCAAGTGCTCTCCTCAGTGTCGGACTCAGTCGCATCTTCTTCTCCTTTTTTCTCGGACCAATGAACTAGAGCATCATCATCCTCTTCCGGCTCGGTCGATGGTAGTGGCTCTTGAGGCTTTAGAACTTTCAATAGCCCCTTCACACCCTTCCACATGCAGGTGAAGAATTTGTCTCTCTTCTTCTCGCTTTTCTTCATCCTGGCGTGTGCATTTGCCAGTTTGTCATGAGAAGTGCTCAAACTACCATGCGCCGTGGCCAAATAGGTATATGCCTTCTCCAGCTTCTTCAGGTGATCCCCCTACTTCTTCTGATCCTCAAGATACTTCTGAAAATATTTCTTTGAAATGTATGAAGAGGGTCCCTCGGATGTTTCCCCAGGTCTCTACAGAAGGCCAGCTACTAGCTCGCGAATCTGCCACATTTCCTCGGAAAGCATAGCAAATGGTCCTCCCGTAGAAGATGAAGGCTGGCTACCCTGGCCGGTCTGAGAAGACAATCCCAGCTTTCTCTTTTTGCTCTTGACGACACCTCCCTCTCCTCTTTTCTTTCATGGGTTGATAGGCTTTCCCGGCTCTATCCAGTTGTCCTCGGGTCCTCCTGAACCCCAACAAGTTGGCATAGCTCAGTGATAAGAGATGGGAATATCAATGACAGACCGTTCTGATGTCGATACTCCCTCAGTTCATATTTGAAAATCTCACCAATAGTGAGCGGAATACCATTGAGAATGCATGATACCATCTAGGCTCTCATTATAGGTACATTCCATATATTCGACATAGGAGAGATGTGACTGCATATGATGGCCAGCCATATCTTAGCTTCAGCAGTGAATTCCTTGGATGTGATCCCTCTCTTTTCTGCTGCCCAAGGAACATCCACACCCGGGCATAATTTGGAGACCAAACACTCCCCTGGAACACAATCTTTTGCACGGAATGGGTCCATGTCATGGTCATGGAGGTGATAGACTTGGTTCACAGCTTCTGCTTCGAAATGTACCATTTCGCCGCGAATCCTCATCTTTGGCTTTTTCAACCTGATGGCTGGAGATTTGCATAGAACTCCCTCACCCGTTGCTCATTGGCTCTGCAAGGTTAAGGGGCGAAACATTTCCAGCACATGTCTACAAGTCCCCGGTGGAACTCAAGAAGACGTTCCGGGACCTTATCTAACAATATTCCACTTTCCGGGAGCAACTCCTTCGAGATTAACTCGGCATAATACCATTCCTGACATTCAAATTACAAGAATCGGTGCTGGTCATAATTTTCTTCAACATCCAAAAGGCTTTCATGCGCGGATTCATCGAAGATAACACTCATTTTCAGCTTATGGTACTTGTAAACTATGCGTGGAGTGAAAACGTGGTATGGCTATGAAAAATATTGCAAAATGATTCAAAGATGCCAAAGAAATGATTGGACAGTCGAAACCATCCTTAGATTTTTTTTCCAGATTTTCAAATCTGAAGGTGTCTTCTATCTGATATCGCAATTACAATATTTTCTTCGCAATTGCGAAGGCATCAGGTTTTGACAGGACTCGCAAATGCAAAGATTTGTTCGCAATTGCGAAGATGGTAAAGGCTGCCAGTTTTCGCAATTGCGACCAGCTCTTCGCAAATGGGAAGAGGCCATTGCAATTGCGACCCATCGTCCCCAGCTTTAGAGCAGTCCTTAGACTATAAAAAAATCTTTTTCGATGAAATCACACTTTTAAACGCCCCAATCAGTTTTTAAGCACTCAAATAGGCAATAAACGTCACACACAACCACGAATTGAAAAACATTTCAACGATTCGGCCGAGAATCTCATTCGGGCCTTTCATCGATTACATAGGAAGCACACAAACCACTCCTATTTTAACAAAACCATGGGTTGTCAAACTTCCCCAAATTTTTAGCAAAGAACTAGGCTCACACTCTCAACAAGCCTTACCCAGAATTCAATACATGATTTGAGTAAAAAAAATTTTGAACAATTTCTGACAAAAGAAGAACCCATTTGAAACCTATGTTTTGAGAAATAAATGAGGGAACCCATTAAGCTTTCATACCTGGATGCTTGCACTTAGGAGTGAAAAAGGGGGAGTTTTGAAGTTGGGAGAGTGAGAGATACCAGTCGTTCAGTTCTTTTTCTGCCTAAAAAAATATTTGCAAATTTTGTTCAAATGAATTGCGAGACCCAGTTAAGTGCTTCAGAGGTTGCATTTGCGATCCCACTTTCGCAATTGCAAACTTTCAACTTTCAGCAGTAGTCGCAAATGCGACTATTTTCTCGCTTTTGCGATTTGGGCCAACGAAGAAAAGTTCGCAAATGCAAATGCTGGTGCTTCTGCAATTTTCAGCTACTTGTTTTGTTTCTCTCCATCACCCCGACCTACTCAAATCAACTCCAAAAATTCTAAAACTTGTCAGATTAGTTCAAAATAAATATACTAAGCTATTTTAAAAAAGAAATTTCCAAAAACGACTAAATTTTTTAAAAAGGATGGGTTGCCTCCCACCAAATGTCGCATTTAACGTCGTGGCACGACGCGGATCAACTTTACCACTTGGACAATATGAAATGGGCACCTAGCCTGGAATCAAGATTGTGACCACGGGTAGTGGGGGTGGTGAATAGATGATTAAGCCAAGCATTAATTCCTTCATTTTGCACTTCTTGGCTTTCATGTGAGGAATGCCATTTTTCCTTGTTGTTACCTTCAAATTATAAAATGTATGGCTTTTCCTTTCATCCTCGCAATCCCTCATTGTCTCGTGTAGTTCAATTCCCATATCACCACACAATTTCTATTGAAAAATGTGTTAAATGTGACTTCAAACCTCCACATTGTAATTCTTTCCGGATTTTGACATCCTCTTTTTCCCTCGGAATAGAGTCAATCTCAACCAAATTTTCATTTACACGGTTTACTCTACTTCCATATTTTTCTTGGCATCACTAACACTCATGGAGTCATTTGGCGGATGTTCAATTCTTGATTCCTAAAAATAAAGCTCACTTTCTTCCTCGAAATTGGACTCTTCTTGATCTCTTTCCACACTCTCAAGTAGGTGGGTATATGTCACGACCCAAATTCCCAACCTTAGGGGTCGTGATGGTGCCTAACACCATGCTTGCTAGGCAAGCCAATGTTAGAATTTATTTAATTAATTTCTATTAAAGTCTATCTAATTATAACAAAATAATTCAAAAATAAACTAAATTTATTAATTCTAATGCATAAATTCACGAATAAAATAATAAATGAATAAATAAGCCGAGCCACGAACTAAATATATAACTATAAGACTACCTCAGGGTCTTGTGTCACAATTCACGAACCACTAAGAATACTACAAATTATGGGTTGAAAGAATTAATATATTTGTTTTGAATATAATAAAACGGTGTCTATAAAATTAGGAGAAGACTCCAGGAATCTGCGAACGCCAGCAGATCTACCTCGTGTCTCCGAATGATGACGTTGACTACTAAGATCTCCTAACGATGGCATGTACCTGGATCTGCACAAAAGAGTGCATAATGTAGTATCAGTACAACCGACCCCATGTACTGAGTAAGTGCCGAGCCTAACCTCGACGAGGTAGTGACGAGGCTAAGGCGGGGCAATTATAATTTGACTTGTAACAATATATATAATAAAGCAAGAAAGAAATTATAAACAAAACAAGAACAATAAACTGTAACAATAAATAAAATAACTCAGTTGCCTTTTCCAGGCCTCAGCTATAACCAAAGTCTCACATAAGTCTCCAAATTTCCAAAATTTGCTTTAAAATAGAAGTAAGTGTAAAATACGAAAAATAGTAGAATAAAACAATAATTTTGCAAATCATTATTTTTTTTGAAGATCAGTAAAACATAAGTGTCCTCCCTTGTTGCTCCTTATTGCGGCGTGCAACCCGCTCCTACCTGTCCACCCTTATTGATCCTCCCTATATATATCACCCTTATTACACCTGTTGTGGCGTGCAACCCGATCCCACCTGTCCATCCTTATCACTCCTTGTTGCGGCGTGCAACCCACTGCCACCAGACATATCATATCAGTTTATTTATTTATTAAAACTTTCACAATTCAGGCCAATCCTTTCCTTACATTTTTGTAACGACCCGGTCGGTTGTTACGTAGAACCTGCATTATAATTATTGTTATTGACTTTTTATAGGTTGGTTATACTATTATTGATGTGTTAGAGTTGGTAGGCTTGAAATCAGAATGGTTGTAGTGAGAGTTTAGTCATTCAGTCTCTAAAAATAGCCTTAAAGTTGGAAAAGTCAACTGAGAGTTGACATATTGGTAAACGAAGTCGGAATGCGGATTTTATGGCTCGGATAACTTCGTTAGGTGATTTGGGATTTAGGAGTGTGATAAGAATATTTTTGTGATGTCCGGTGTAGAATTAGGCTTGAATTGGCGAAAGTTAATTTTTGGTAATTTCCGATCGGCAGTGGAAAATAGGCTATCGGAATCGGAATGGAATTCCGACAGTTGGAACAGGTTTGTAATTTCATTTTGGATATGTCTGCAAAATTTCAGGTCAATCGGAGTTGTTTTGGATAGTTTCGGCATCGTTGATGGATTTTAGAAATTTGAAAGTTCTTAGGCTTGAATCCGATGTGATTTTTGTGTTTTGATGGTAGTTTTGGTGTTCCGAGGGTGAAACTAAGTTTGAATAATCATATGTGACGTGTTGGTATGTTTGGTTGGGGTCTCGAGGGGCTAGGGGTTTATTTCGGGTGGTTAAGAGACTCATTTGGACTTAAAGGAATAACTGGTTTTCTGGACTCATTTCCAACATCTTAACCGACCCTTTCCTTAAAATGAAAGCCCATGAACTAAAACAATCACCTCATATACTTTCATAGTGTGGTAAAGTTCTCAAGACATCAAGTCTAACGGCATGACAACACCCTTCGTGCATTTATCTCATCCTCACCATATATGCGTAGAATTGTACCAACCAAATGATAGAAATACGGACAATAGAAATGACAAGGAAGGGAATATGAAAGTAGATAAATGAGAATGTACAGAAGAACATCAGTAACAGACTAAGCAGAGAGCACTAAGGTAAGGACCACAATTAGAAAAAAAGGGTTAAAATTGGTAACGACCCAGCCGGTCGTTTTGTGTGTTGGGACTCCGTTCCCGTGAATGACTCTTTCCATAGCGGCTACTTGTGCCTTATGATTTGTGTGGGCATGTAGTTCGAGATTCAGAAGTGAATTGGCCAGTTCAGGAACACTTGGATCCTGAAGGCTAGCCTGAATTGGAATTCAGGATTTCAGGTGATTTAGAATTCAGCCTGGAATTGGACCTCATGATATCATGGTCCGAATGGAATTATGGAACATGCAATAGTTCCGTATAGTCATTTATGACTTGTCCGCAAAATTTTGGGTCATTCCGAGCAGTATAGACCCGTTCGGTGTATTGGTGAGCCATTGAAATTTTCTGGAAATCGTAAGTTTGGAACTAAGGGGTTTTGGAGAGTGATTCATAGTTTGGATGATGTTTTTAGTGTTCTGGGAGCTCGAGCAAGTCCGTCTTATGATTTGTGACTTGTTCGTATAATTTGTCGAGGGCTCGGGTGGGACCAGGGGTCTCCCGAACCCCGATCGGGGTCAAAAACCAGCAATTTGTATAGCTGGTGGGAATTTTCTGGTGTGACCGCACCTGCGGTCCATGAGCCGCAGGCGCGAGGCTCGCACCAGCGGAAAATCAATCTCAGGCGCGGCTTCTTCCGTAGGAGCGGCCTTTCTTACGCAAGAGCGGCTCCGCAGGCGCGACATTACCCAGGGCCCAGGCCATCGCAGGCGCGACCACTTTTCCACAGGTGCGTCTCCGCACCTGCGATCCAAAATCCGCAGGCGCGACTTCCCCAGTGCCCAGGCTTTTTCACAGGTGCGACCCATTTCCCGCAGGTGCGAGTCCGCACTTGCGATCCAAAGGTCGCAGGTGCGGAAACTGCTGGGCAGTCCTATAAATAGCCCTTTCGTGATCTTTCATCCCAAAACTCGATTTTTCCTCCATTGTTGAGACCTCTAAGAGCTCCAGAGCAGTGTTTCGGCCTAGTAATTCAGGTAAGTAATTCCGTAACCCTCCGCATGTTAATTTCTTCAATTCTTTGGGAATTTCCACCTCCAAATTCATAGAAATTCATAAGAAATTGTTGGGGAGAATAGAGGGTTTTGAGGAAAATGGGAATTCT